>JAUMHL010000028.1:23143935-23173588 GCA_032362345.1 Sandelia bainsii | reverse complement strand
CCCCCCCCCCCCCCCCCCCCCCCCCCCCCTCTGTCTCACCTATCTACTCACTTTCTGTTGATTCCTCCCTCACCCTATAAACATCCCATAACAGGAATCCTGTACTATACACGTGTGCGCGCATCACATCACGCCCAAACCCACAGAGCCAGCTGATCCCACAGGGACTGCGTTTGCTGCAGCAGAGCAGCTGCCAGCCTATCAGAACTATCTCCAGACTGAGTCCCACGGGTGTCACGTCCAACCTTTTCCCCCATCTGCCTGATTCGTCTCTCTTCGGCACCCACGCTGCCACACGGCTCACACAGCACAGCGGGATGCACAGTGAACAGCGGGGCCTCACGTATTGCTGCTAAGAGGAATTTGCCTTCTTCTCCTTGGTGCATTTTTAGGAAGACATGTCATGGGCTATTGTCTGAGGATGACAAAATTCAGAACTCTCTTTGGGCCCCTTTAAAAATTGTTCTGTTTAACATAAATGTGCAACACAATACAATGTCAGTGTTATACTTTCCAGTTATTGACTGACTGTCAATAACAAAATGAGTCTTAAGTTGAGGAAGTGACATTTTTTTTTATCAGTTTTAATGTCTTAACACAAGCAGCCCTACATGAAGTTGCCTAAATTAAATAGTGTAAACTTGATTTGTGATATGAGTTGTATCACAAAATCATAAAATTCAGTAAACAAGACTTTGTACACATTGTGCAAATGTACATGTTTTGGACTCATTAGGTACAGAGCTTTGTTGACCAGCTAGGCAGACAGGCTCAGCTTCTCTGTGCGACGGTCCACACGCTTACCTTTGGTGGTCTCGCTCTCCCTCACCAGGAAAGTCCCTCTCCTGTTCTCTAAACTTAGCAGCAGCCTCTCTGAGTCGCGGCGTGTGATTCTGCCAAAGTACCACCTGGTGGAGCGAGAAAACACAGGCACACGTGAGAGCAGGTTGGTGAGGGGGAGAAGATTTATGTGGGTGCGAGAGAAGTCATGACGAAGCACAAGCTGAGTTTATCGCTTGTAGTTTCAGAAACTGAAACTCCGGTCTTTGCATGAGCCATGGCAGATGCAATCCATACTAATGCATATGAATGCATGCAGAATAACAGCTGCTTACCTGGACTCTACAGTGAGTCCGAGATTACTGGTGGAGCAAGAAGCAAGAATGGAGAAATGGAGTTGTTATAATAGGTTAGTTTATGTGACTTGATTTTATAAGCAAGCAGGTTAGCGTGTAAAGATTAGCAGTGCATGTCTGCCAGAAGCAGAAAGCAGTAAATGTACTACAGTCAGTTAAAGGAATAATTCTAAAATTTGGGAATTACGATTATTTACTTTCTTGTTAAGACTTAGATTGATATTCTCATGACAGTACTGTAAATATGATGCCACAGCGAGCAGTCAGTTGGCTTAGTTTAGCATAAAAACAAAAAAGACAGGGCTAGCCTGGTTCTGTCCAATAAAATCAGCTCGACAGATCCGGCAAACGGTAATGGATGGGACTACTTCTTGGCAGTGGGAGCGCAGTGACTTCCAGGAGTCTTGTCGTCATTGTCAGTCAACCAGCTGAGACTCCAGGAAGTTGCTGAAAATAGTCAGACACTTGTTGTTTCTACCAGGCCCCCAGGAACGGCGCTCCGCTGGGAAGGTGTTTTGGCCTAGTGGCCAAACGCCATTATTACACCTCCCACATTCATCATACGACACACACTGGCCCAAAAAACATTACCCATAAACAATCATTACAAAGGCAGCAGCTATAAAACAGTGAATAAACATCAGATTTCGATGCACTTGGTCCAATAACATGTGCGGGGAGCCAAGAGGCATAACTGGAAAAAGATGCTAGTGCACATACTTTACGGACCCAAAAGTACAGAATCATGCAGAACACCTGGGTCATTTTTATGGCCAGATTTCAGAGAAATAAAGAATTGTTTGACTATGTACAACTGAGCAACTTACGCAGGAGTGACTTGGGCAGTATGTTATAATCCGGCCAGTTTGCATTAATACATTGATGATTTTTACACAGCTTTAGAGGCCGATTTTGTTACTTTTTCCCCCTTTTCCCAGTCTTTATGCAAAGCTAAGCTAACTGGCTGTAGCGTCATATTTACATATTTATGTGGTGAAAACATCAAACTGTCCTTTAAGAACTCATTTCAAATTCACAGAAACAAAAACAAGAAATTCTTCCTTAAGAATGCAACATCTGAGTTTTAATACCATCCTGGGGAAAAACAGATAAAAGAGACAGAGCAAGAATAAAAAAAAAGTGAAGGAGTTTACTCTTCGGCCTGGATGGAGTCGGATGGAGCCACATAATTGCTGGGGATATAACCGCTCTCTCCAGTGGTCAGGGAGCGCGCCAGCCACCAGTCCCCCTCTCTGCAACGATGAAACAATGACACACAGCTTTGCAGAAGCTCATCACACTTCCCAAACAAATAAAAAATCATTATTATTTTATGACTTTAGGGGCTGGAGTTTATCAAGCATCTCACAGTGTAGATAAAATGATTTAGCCCTAACATCCACTTTGTGTTTTTGTACACGACAATAATTCACATTAAGTAGTTCCTACAGTAATTGAGGTCTTGGCTCCTGGAGAAGCCTGATAAATCCCAAGCCCAAGTGTCTCTACTTTAAAAAAAAGAATACTTGGAACTTATGTTATTATATACAAACATGCATTCATGTGGGTATGACAAGAGGGAGGGATGGTGCTCGTATCCTACACTTTATACGGGAGTGAGCTGCTGTAGATTTGCAGCACTAGACTCGCTGAGAAAAGTCAAAGTAAAGTTATAATTTGTTTTCACAAAGTGCCTCCAGTTGCTCTGAATTGACTATAGTGCTGCAAAGCTTCGCACCAGCTTCAATTGACTATCATATGGAGGGGCTGTGGGACCCGGGCAGAGTTATGTGGTTTGGGCCTTTCTAGTGGAGCAGTGATACAGTGTGAACGTATACGCTTCAGGTGATACAAGCACACAAGCACATTCAAATACAGTTCCAGAGGAGCTTCACAAACCTGCAGTTCACCTTCCTCCTAGAAAAAATTTGATGGTTTGTGATAGAGAAATGGAAGAGAGAAGGAAAATAGTGAAAAAGAAAGGGGTTAAAAAAAAAGCACATTATAAGCAGTGGCAGAAAAAGCAGAGAACACAGCACAGACTCATATAACCAACAACATAGTAGTACATATGTTTAAATCTAAAATATTCAAACAATGACATAACTCAAAGATGGGGGAGGCACAGTCATTTTTAGAGAAATTACAACGGGACTCTGTACTGTCCCTGAACACAGCATGGATGACTCCGAAGTGAGAGAGGTGGGATGTCTGCAACACGTGGACGTCAATTTTAAAACCGTTACATTCCTATTATCAATATAATCATACCAAAAGAATGAGGTTATTATATTAAACTGGACCAATCAGAAAGCTATGATGAGTCTGTCTGAAACCTACTTTGTGATAACCTGTTAACAGATCTCATAGCTTCTGGATGTACTTGACCCAATAATGATCAAGATCTTTGGCTTAAGGGGCCAGATGCAGCAATAATCCACCATTGTCCTTCCTTCTAGGTCAGGAGTTCACTGGTGGGTAAGGTACACTGGGGGTGCTGCACAAAAGTACATGGTTCACTGCACCTCTATTGATTCATACTTTAAGCCCATATTTTCAAAACAAGCACGAGTAACTCATGGTCTCACGATGCGTCTACTTCTCGGGAATTACATGTCGCCATGAAGGCAACGAGGTGTAATCAGTCTCAGTTAAACTTTTCTGAATGAAATAAACATTTGTGTAGAAATGTGTCAATTTGCACAAAAAAAACAGTCTGCTGAGGGAAGCTCGTTTCTATGGTTACAGGAGGTTTCAGAGAGATGACAAGTGACATGCATTTGGAGGTGCAGAGCAGCCAGTCAAACAAATAGCCGTGTGTATGTGCAGTCATTCTTCATAACTCGCACGGTGTAACATGCATCAACAAAGCCTTGCTACGCTATTCTTGAGTTTTCTGGTTTGTAAATGTGAGAGCGATGACAGAGAGGTATAATAGAGGGGTGTGTGGATGTTTTCTGTATTCTTCTTACGTGTTGTTGACAATCTGGAGGCGTTCGCCCTTTCTGAAAGACAGATCTGAGGCTGTTCGAGACTCATAGTCGTACAGTGCCACAAAGGTCGTCACACCTCCTGGTTTAATGAGAAGGTTTTAGCTTTTATAAAATAATATTGTGCATACAGTTAAAATTACCCACACAATACGGCAGTAAATGTGAAACTGAGGACTATTAAGCTGAGGTTCTCACCTGCTAGAGTGACTATGTTAGAAGAGGTGACATTATTAATGTCGACACCACCAAACAGAGCCATTTCTGCATTATTGCCCATGGACTGATTGCCAATGAGACCACTATCCATAGTAGGGCTCCGGTTGGGTGTTAAGGACTGTTGATTGGAGTTAAGGTGATGGCTGCCAGCCCCTCCTCCAGAGCTGAGGTTGCCTTCGAGGCTGCGGGTTCGCTTGCCTTCATCCTTGGGCTTACTCTTGGATGCCCCCATGGCCAAGGCCTGTAACACATTCAAGGACAGAGAAGAAAGAGAAGGGAAAAAAAGTCTGTAAGACCACAGATCAAGAAAACACTTAATTAAACTTCCATTTCACGGCACCGTGAGAGATAAATGACATCATAATTTTGCTTCAAACAGACTTGCTTTCTTTGTGATTTTTCTAGAATACGTTCTCCTGGAAAAATTCATGCAACAAGGCCAGATGCAGAAACCAAAGACAGATTGGAGACCACCGCTCTAAACCCAAGAGACACAGCGTCATGTAGAGTGCAGAGCGCGTAAAGTCAAACTTCATGTGGAGCAGCTGCAGCTCTTTGGTTTCAAACACAGATATGAGATCCATCCACACACACACACACACACAAAGCAGACATTTGTGACACATGCCTGCGTGCACATGTGTCAGACACAGATGCAGACAAACACTGCAGCATTTTATGGTGTCATAGTCATTCTTTTGGCTTCACTCCCACTGATCATTCAGGGATGACTATTTATTTGTTCAGTAAAGCTCCCACCAAAGCCTATTCGCATTCTTTTAACTTTAATCATTACGTGGGAAGCAAAAACGAATGGGCTATTTATCTTTGTAGTAGCGCTCAATTGTTTATTTGATCAAAAGAAACTTAACCTTAACCTTTAATAACCTAATAACCGTGGAATAAATCAGCATTAATTGATTTGTTGCTTTTGGGGGCAGCAGAACAAGATGTTAGCATACACGTGTCTACCGTCAATCGTTTCCTCCTCCCTCTGGAAACGTTTTTTCACAAGTACTCTGCTCATATTACACACAGTCATTTAATTCACTTTAATTCACTTATGGTGAATCATATTAGTGCAGCTTTAATTGCAAAGATAATCGAAATGTGTAAAGTGACAATGACTCATTAGTTGAATCCATTTGTGTGATACACATGGAGTAACTAAGTAGTTCCAGATAGAGTCGGTCATAGCATCAGTGAGTTTTCAATAACGGGCAGAGGCGTGGTCAGAGGGTACAGGCCACACCCACAATCTGACCAACCCTGGTGCCCCGCCTACCAGAGTCAGAAGGGGGAAGGTACTGTCTTATCATTATAACTGAATGGATTTACTTTAGAATTTACATAAAATTGTGCATTTGCATTTTAATATCGAGTTTATTATATTACAATAGGTTTTGAAATTTAAGAGTAAAACCTTTTATCTCATCTTCCAAACGTGCCGCCCTTCTTTGAGTGTGGAAAAAAAAATGTCTACCGTGTCCCGATGAGACCAGTGCACCAAAGTCAAGAAGGCACATTGCTATTGTTGTGGTATTTCTCTTCATTTTTTAAGCCTCCCCGCCTACTCAGGCCCATGAAGTAGCTCTAATCACAGCTTAGTAGAGTGAAATCATTAAACTAAGCCAAGGATAATTTAGAGACTCAAGCCCATGCTATCATGGACAGCTCTAGCCACAGGGGGTCGGCTAGGAAATGCTAATTTACAGGAAAAACTAAGGTGGGGTGGCTAGGGAGCCCTTCTGATTAGCAGATGAGGGCCAGAGTGGATGTGGGGGAGTCGGGCTATCCAACCCCCTGCTGACATCCCCCTGCCTGTCTGTGCATCTGTTGGATCTAAAACTGTTTTTGAGTCCAGTCTTATTCACGAGCAGTCTAATCTAATAAATAAGAACAGAACCAAGCAACAATCCACAGGCTAGCAGCCATGCTCGCAGTCAGAGTGATGCACTTACATATGGTGGAAAATGTGTTGCACAAAGAAGAGCGCAGTCCGCCAACCACGCAAGGGAAATTAGTGAAGCTGTCGCTGGTTCTTGTCAGTCATTTTGGATGTTTGCTCAGTTGTATGTTCCTCTGCCAGTGGAGGGGAAGCAGAGGCAACGCAGGAGACGATGGTTCAATGGCGTATTTACAGTCAGTTCATTAGATGCCTGTGGATGTACATTACAGTGCAAGCTCAGCCGGAAAAGCACTGATGCAGCTGAGAAATAAATATGAAAACAGACTCTAGCAAAATCCAAAGAGCAGAGGGGCAAGGAAGGGGAGGGTGATCATAACATTGGGGGGGTTCATTTTTGCTTGGCACCATAAATGGGAAAGGCATTGAAAGAGGGCGAGGAAGCGAAGAGGGGGGTCAATGGGGTCAGACAGTCGATATCTATCTCTCCAGGGCATGTCTGCATAGACGGGGGTTGCATCGGAGCACATGTAGCAAGGGAGCAGGCACAAAGATGACGGGTGGCTGGGGGAGTTGGCTCTTTGTGTGTTTTGTGTTTCCACCCAGCATACTGGTGGGTGCATGGTTAATAAGCCATTTGGGGGCAGAGCGCTGCAGAGATGCCACATCTCTCATCGTCATTCGTCGGGCCTGGGTAAAAGCCTTCTCCGTGTCACACTCATGGCACTTTCCCTTAAAGGATGTCGCCTTGACAAGATAACTCACATCATGCTTAAAAGACACATTATGTGGACAGACCACTCCCCAATAATGTTGATGCTGAATATGCTGCAGCAGTGCATAAAACAGAGCATCTGATGTGTGGGAACAAATGAAAGAGACCCCTTTAAGCCACATTTATTTTGGCCAACAGTGTCCTAATACTCAGAGCAAGAGCTTGTACTCAGACAAACACACTGAAAACTCTCAGAAAGGGAAGACAGAACCAAGTCAACATAAAACAGAGCGTTAAGAGAGTCTCTGGTCTTTCGTCACGCTCAGTTTTCAACAAAGCCATCTTTTGTCTGCTCCCAACAGGCAGCATAAGCAAGACATGGAAGTGGCCTGTGGCTTGAAGGCTGCCGGATCCTAGCGTGTACAGTGTGAGCTTTAACAGCTAGCAGGAAATATGGAAATGAAGGAAGCCAAACAATGTTTTGCAAGAGCGCAAGTGGAATCAGTCGTGTGCAATAGCTCGTGATAACGGGTGCTTGATTTTGGGCTAATATAGGGCTGTAGGTGCTGTAACTAGCACCTACTGTCTGAGAGGCAGAGCTGCATAAAAATCCCTCTAGCAAGTTGGGCGTGTGGCTGGGTGGGGGGGGTTGGGGGATTTGCTTAATTATGCATAAGATCTGACAATGAACTCCAAATCCTTCCAGTCTCCTGGGCTTTTAGTAAATGGGAAAAGTCTTAATATTGCTGCCAGGATGCAGCACATCATTTTGCTTGCTTTTTCATTTCATATGAAAGGAAAACTATTACAAAACCTGAAGTGTAACCTCTCATTGAAGTAAGAGAAAAGAGGTGGCATCGTTGATTTGTTAACAGGCTCCACTGATGCAGGGCAGCATCATGACACTGGTCCATGTCCCCTAACAAGAGACTTTGTAATGACACCTTCTGTGTTCCTCTTCTTCTTTTTACAAGAAAAGCCCAACATTAATTTATCTTTTAGGAAGGATCAAACAGTCATGCACATCACGCTTGCTTTAGATGTTCTGCATGCAGGCTTAATGAGAGATTTCCCAGTACGAAGTTGAAGCAAACTCTGAGGGAGACGATGAAACTCTGCTATGTGTAGAGGCGGGTAAGGACTTGCGCATTGCGATGGTATTTGCAGTAGACCCCTTCACTTCTAATTCACAGCACTTGATGCTATTGGCCTGTGGTTAGATATGTGTATTGGGCATGTTTTGACTATCTATGTTCTTTAAAGCTTCAGGCATCAGGTCAAAGGTCACAATTAAGCTAATGTAACTTGTGTATTCACTTTGTCACAGTGTAGGAGAAACAAGTGTTCCTGCATACCTACACTGCTATTATTTCCTCCTGAAAACCACTGGGATTAGTCTAAATCTGTATTTAAATAGAAATAATGTACAGTATATGCTACAATATGCAGAGGTAAGTATTTATGGTACCTCAACATTGTCACTACTAAAGATGAAACTGTTCAGACTGCAAGCAAATCTGTTCCTCAAAATTAACTTCCCAGGCTGTATTTCATTGTCGTACGTATGAAACCACACACCGTCCCCAACTCAGCCCCTTGGTGAGATACCATAGAAGAGCAGCAGTGAATGTGTACATGTCTGTCTTGTTTAATTAAGCATGACTTCTATCTGACTTTTACTTTTTTTGGTCAGAAAGTTCTACGTGTGTGCTCATTTAATGTTACTTTTATTCATTAATGAATATGTCATATCTGTCACCTCACTGCAGGTTAAAGGAGCTGATAACATCCAAATTTATCTTGTAAAGTTAGAGGGGCACTGGCTCTTCCATTCCATCCAAAGTATTTCAAAAATGTGACGTGAAGAGCAGAGCAACAGTTGTGTGCACATCAGAGGGGTGTGGGAGGTTGGGGAGGTGGGGGTGGTTGACTTGACAGCCAGCCAGAGACACATGGACAGGATAGGACAGGATATGTCAGTAAATGTTAGAAAGCTATTGATCATATAACACAGTGATATAGAGAAATTAGTCATTATTGGTGATTTTAAAATCAACTTACTACCAAATGTGTTTTAAATACAAACTGACAATAATAAATTTGACCCCCCAAAAAAAGAAGTTTTTACACATAAAATTAATGTTGTTGGAAAAATTACCAGTATAAATATATGTAAACATAATTCAATGTGATTCCTGTATTCCTATGTACATACACATAAAATAATTTAGGGTGCCTCTCTAAAGTAGCTGTAACTTTTTAAATAAAAAAAAAAAAAAAGAAAAATGCTTCCAAACTTATTATCTTAATATGAAGAGGTTATGTTGCCTCTTCCCGACCCACTGAATTGCACTGCGCAGAGATATTCACTTCTGAAAGTTTAAAAGCAGTTTAATACCCAAAGGACTTTGCAGAGACAATGCTAGCTTAAATTTCATACTGTAACTTTAATTAGAGACATCTCAAAGCTCAGAGTAGTGTACATGCCATACTTCCTGCTAACAGTCCCACAATGCACTGCTCTTCCTGTTTTAGAGATACGGAAATTACCATTGTCCAGTTTAAACACTTATTAATGATGACACAGTATAACAATGATTAGATGATCTTCAAATCTCAATTTACTGCTCGCTACTGAGTGGACTACTGAGTGTACATTATATAGGAAGTAGTGAATGAGTGAACAGGAAGTGATTTCAAACACAGCCGTAGTGATTGCTACTCCAAGACCGCTAGCTTGCTAATGTCAATTGTACACCGCATGCTAATACTAGCTAGCAAGAGTGAATATTATTACTAACTCAAAGTTACTGTGACAAGAAGACCAAACTTTTTTTCCACATGACCAAATCTGAGATAAACAAAAATGTAGGTCATTAAGATAAATGACTTCTAATTGTTTAGCAGCTGAACATTTTCACCAGCTAACGCTAACATGCTCCTCACTGGATTTGTATCAGGTTTTAAGCAACTCAAAGTTACCGCAACTAGTATACAGATGACAGGAACGATGACAGGAATGAATACCAACATTTTGACAGGCAGGAATCACAAAGAAGCTGCTGAATATTTTAGTTATGTGGGGAACTCTACCAAGCCAAGCCTGGGTTTCTGTGTGCTCCAGCAGACACACTTTAATTATAGTGACTATATTCCAAGCTCAGATACTGATAGTGATGACCTGAGCTTGACTAGGAAAAAGTAGAAGTAAAATTCTTCAGAATGACAAAAATGGTCCTGCATAACATTTCAAAGACAAGTGAACATAGGGTTTGTGGTCTTCCTTCCTTGTACATGTTAGAACAACAGGTGCCAGGCTCCAGGGAGAGATAACATCCTGTTATTATGGCATTTGCATAGGGAGATATCAAACATCTAAAATGTGTGTGTGTTGTGTTCACGTGTGCTGGAGAACACGGACTCAAGTGGATAAATGGACAGGCTGTACTCATAGTCAAAATCAGAATAGTATAAGCAGATTCACACATGACTGAGTACAACCTCATCCCCAAAGGGTTTTACATACAGCAGAAAGTCATGTCGTTCAGGAGATAGGAGGTATTCTAAGTGTGTCTGTGTGTGTGTCAACAGGGAATGTATGACGTCTGTCTGTGCCTGTGTGAGCGAGTGCATTTGATCCTTAATGTCAGCCTGGGGGATGTATTCCTTCATCTTAATGCTCTCTATGTAATTAGTAAGGGGGGGATAGGCTTTGGCTCCAACGTCACCAGCCACCAATCGTAACATAATCCAGCCCTGCTGTCTGCTTGCGCTTCTGTGCAGATTATCATCATCTACTCCCTAATCGTATTCGCAAAAACACTGTGATGACATTCCATTTGGGGCCTGCAAACAACACGGGCACTGCAGCGACAAGACAGGACAGACAGGTCAAACCACTGCTGCCTCTGCTGCTGTTGCTGCTTGTCCTCCTCGCTTTTCTCATATCCTGTCTCAACAAATCCATCTGCTGTAGCAAAGCCGTGACAAGAATCTTCTCTCAGAGCTCCAAGAAAGGTTTACAAGAAAGCCACACAGTTTGATGAAGTAACTGAATACTCATCGTCATGTAGCACAACAGGTGGGCTGGTTCCTAGTTCTGAGCAAACATTGGGTGTAGCTGAATGTCATCTTGTTTCTCTTCCCCTTCAACAAACAAGAATAGAGGAAATGGCTGCTCAGATGTGTTTGCACACCAGTAACTACCCCCGCACCGGTTTCAGCAACTGACTAGTATCCATCCACGCTTCCCATACTGTTACTCATTAGGTTGATCATTACAAAGAGCTAAGATGAAGTAACACACAGCAGAGAGCCTGTCAAAACACTGATGGGTTTTTTTCACCTCTATTATGCTGCAGGTACACACACTGACTCAAACTGTGAAACACCCAGAACCAGAAAAAGCTCCTCCATTTTTGGAAGCCTGAAGGTAAACACACGCCCCCGGTGGCAGGACTTCGCTGAGTCCCGGAAAAAGTGTGTGTACCCTGTACTCCTGTCACAGACAGACACAGGGATGGGGAGTTGGTGAAGTCAATATTTACCACTACACACACACACTCGCACGCATACACACACAGCCCGGCTGTTGCCATGGAGGCGATTCCAAGCATTCCACAAACCAACAAACTGCACAGATGTAGGATAGTTGCACACAGACTTTCTGGGCCAAAACGCTCAGAGAGTGCTGCATGCCTATTTGATGAAGAAAAAGAGCAAAGATTAGCAAAGGCTCCGTCATCGCTCTCTAAATCATGTGGGATGTCTGTGACTTCCTGAAAACATATGGGAGATAGACAGAAAGAGGAGGGTGAGAGAAAGAGCGAGAAGGTGCGATCACCTCACGAAATTCTTTCCATTGCATTGTTATTAGTAATACCGCAGGAAGATTCCCATAAAAACATCATGTTTACCCATTTTCCAAGCCTCTCAGGATCCTGCAGTGCTCTGGCTTCTATAATAGGATCAGAGGCTGTGAGCACTTATCCCTTTCATTGTGTGCACATTTCTCACCACTGGTATTACTGCTAAAAAAAAAGTGACCTAACAGTTGAGATCACCTTTTGTTTGCTGAACGCCACAGCTAACCCGACCTTAAAATCATATGACATCTCTGGGCTCGTGGAGCTGAGCAGCTGGCCGCTCCATCTTAAACCCTGTGCTTACAGAGGAATTTTTTTTTCCCTTGTCGACTTCCAAACAACAAACACTGCTGGCACCAACTGCAGGTTCGTGGATTTTCTGTTATCCCCTGTTCCTAATCTGAGCATGACATACATCAAATTATTTTGGGATTGAGGCTCAGTAAGAAAATACAGTATCTGGGCCATTTTAGATGAGGTGATGTGTTGGCTTGTGGGAAAGGAAGCAAGTCACAAGAGAAGACTACTCAAACGTGTCTGTTAAAGTAAAGGAACAATTCAACATTTTCAGAAAAAAAACACATTAGTTTTCTTGTTCAGAGTTAAAGTAGATGAGAAGTTTGACTCTCCTGTTTGCATGGACAATACAAGACTAAATCCAAGCATTGATTCGCTTATCTTAGAAACACTGACTGGAAGTGAGTAAGTGATAGCCTGGCTCTGTAGGAAAGGCAGCAAAATCTGCCTGCAGCACCAGCACCACTAAAGCTCACTAATTAACATGGTATATCTTGTTTGCTTAATCTGTACAATACCCAGTGTTGCCAGATATTAAATGTTGAAGTATTGTACCAGCATCTTAAAATTATCGTATTTTGAGGAAAATTATTCTACGCACGCAATTTGCATTCTGACGTTGCTCAGACAATCTGCTTCAATAACACATTATCATATACTGTGCATATTATAGTCTATAATGCAATTTTTACCTACATAACGGTTATAAAAACCACCTCTGAGCAGAACAGTGCCTCTACCTGTGTGGAGTGCAGGATGACTGCGTCACCATGTGCTACGTCGTGCGTCACCAAGTGGTACATCGTGCGTTTATTGGCTGTAAAGACACGTGAGACGATTACGCATAAACAACCCAAGTAAGAAAGTGAAAAAGTGTATTTTTCAACTTCAAACTATTCCTTCTTAGAAGACAGGAACAAACGTGGACTCTACCAAGAATGTTTCTTGGTCTTGGTAGTACCAAGAACTTTTCTTGGCTTACAACCCTGGTTGTAATTCATCTCCACTACTCTCTTCCTTCTTTACATTTTTCTTCTTCACTTTCAGCTTATCTGGACCCAGCACCACCCACTTCACCCCCTACATTATGTCAAAGCCCAAAAGGCTGCACTTGAACACAACACTTCCAAGTTCTGCAGGCAGCACTGTGATTAAAATTAGCAAAGAAGCCAGATCATTGTGGGACACACCGAAAACATGTCATACAAAAATTCCCCTTCCACATTGACACATGGACATGGTCTAGAGCTCAGATCTGTCCAGTCATACAGCATCTACAGTATCTAAGTCAAATCACACACAGTATGAGACTTTCCCTGCAAGTATGTCAGCTCACACTCTGGATGCCTGTGTCCTACAATAATTTCTAATGCAACAAGAATGTCAAAGTTCACCAGTAAATTGTGTCCTTCTTTGAAATTCTTACCTCTGAGATTCTTGAAACCCTTCTCACTATATTATATTTTAATGTAGCCCTCTGGGTGTAGACCTGCCAAAAAAACAACAACAGTCAAGCACTTGCACCTGATATAACTGAGACCTTCGACTAACCCTCCAAGACTGGGTGTGACGGACATGGCTTAGATGTGATAGACAGAGCACATTACTATAATTTCCTCTGCTTAACTCATCGGCTTTGTTACAAAACAAATAAAGTCAAGCACATTAACCAACAGTTACCATTACACAATTAAACATTTTAAAGTTATTGTTGGCAGCTAAGAGCATGGTTTCCACATGTATTAGACAATGGACTTTTATCATTTTTAGATATTATCTATTTGGAGCATTCCACTGCACGGATCAATGACTGAGCGCACAGTCAATATGTGGACTGTAGCTGTCACAGCGGTCTTCTACCTATTGTGATGGTTTTATGTGTGGAATTGTACTTTAAAAACATTGCTGTATTAAGACAGTTGGATATGGCATCACCTCTCAGCCCTTCTCCCAATTTCTCCTAGTGGCCTCTCGTGCTGCTGCAACAAAAAAAGATCCCCTGAGGCCCAAAAAGCATTTTCCCAATTGAAAACAATGATAAAAGAGATGTCTGTAAAGTTGTTTCTTTATTGTTGTGATGTCATCACAATGTAAAGTGTACAGACCTAGCAGGACTGCGCAGATGAGGCCGGCGCAGTTCTTTAGTAGGCACCAGGCAAGCGGTTTCCAGTCAAGTAACTGGGCGCCATGTTAGAGTCTGGTATCCAGCTCTACCTGTATGATACACCCATGGTTAAATGTCAAAGTTCAGAAGAAGAGGTGAGTTCACGCGCAAGTCGATGGGCCACAGCGAGCTTAGATGTGTCTGTAACAACAGCAGGAGAGGACTGAAAACTGTAGAAGTTTTCATACAACAATTAGAACGTTGAAAGAAAAACTTTAGAAGACAACGTTGGTGAGATTTATGAATATGGATGAAGCTACGATACGACGACTTAAGTACACAATCTGGCACATTTGTAGTTTTACTTCATGAGAGCTGTAGTTTTTCAAATTCTAATAAATTGTAATCTGCTCTACCATTCCTGACTAATATCCAGGTTGTGTTAAATCTTGGCTTTACTACACCATCAGCCTTGTACTGTATCCTTTTCTCTCTGCACCTCTGCTCTGCTGCTCTCATCTAAATATGGTCATTATGTGAACTGAGACTGATGAACTGTGGTCATGTGTTCAAACTAGAAATGAAGAACAGAGACAGAGAGGGAGAGAGAGGGAGCAAGATGGAGGATGGGAGGAGAAGAAAAAGATAATCCTCTGGGGCTTTTGGACTTCCTAACCCCCTCCTCAAGCCTGCCTGTGCTCTTTCCCCCCTTCTTTATCCAGTCCTTTCAGGAGATATCCAGTGGGGAAACGGTGGAAATAAAGGATTTCAATTCCTCTTGTGTCAGACATACAGTATGTCAAGTGAACAAAAAAACCCCATCTATTTCCAGCTTTCTAAATATTAGAGAATTGGTAGTCAACTCAAAGAAATGCTGAGACAGAATATGTTAGAAGGAGCTCAAGAAAGAAAAGGTAACTCCACTATCTGGAAGCAGCATCAAAAAACACTCCAGATTCCAGATCTTCTGCAATATCCTATGGGTGTATTAATGCTCCAGAGTAGCTATATGTCGCTTAGTGAAGTAAAATACTATGATGGCAAATCCTTCAATCCACCCCTTCTCTTCACATTTCAAAGAGCCTGCATTTGACCTGTTCAAGTCCATAGAGACTCTCATGTGCCTCATGCTTCAGTAGCCTAGAGGTCTCACCATTTAACTTCTCATCTGCACAGCCAGGCAATAAGAGAAATCCCTTCAGCCCTGAAATCTAAGGCTTAACCCTGGGGGATATCTAACATAGAGAGAAGCATACAAGTGAAAATTAAATACAACTGAAAATTATGGATCAGAGTACACACAGTGATACTAAACATATCCATGGAAACAAATATGAGAAAGTGAGCCAGGTGTGTGCGTGGATTGTGATGTTCCTAGGTTTGTTGTGGCAGTGCAGTCTGGGCCCAGTCATCGCTGAGGAATGCGGAGTGGAAGACGAAGCGAGTTTCAACTCCTCTCCTGCTCACACAGCCCAAAACAGGAATGCACGGGGAAGCAGGTAGAGACACCATCGGCCCAGGATGTTCAGATGCACAGGCTGCCCCCGAGCCACACATGCCACCCACCCCGACGAATTCCCTTTACCCGCTGACAGGGAAAGAGAAAGTAGCATCAAGCCGTCATGTTACACCCAGCCTACGAACAAGAATGCAAAATCAAGGTCAGAACGCACAGTGAGGCTGTTCATCCTGCCGTGAAAAGGCTCCAAACCAGATAAGATTTATTGTCAACACAAATTAAATGCATGCTGAGTCACATGCTGCAGCTGATCATCAGTTGATTCTAGCTTTACTATGTCTTGTTCATTAGAAATATATATCCTGAAACAATGACAGAGGGTTCATCTGCTGACAAAACTGAATGTTTAAGTGTGAAAAAGGAGCCATGCAAATTCTACAAAACATTTTAAGAGCACTGTGCTGTGGTATAAATAAAGCTTGCTGTTTCAACATTTCTATAGCTGCACTGGCTGCATTCAAACAGAAAACAAGACACAAAGATCGCAGCACGCAGCCACGCTTCCTTGGAGATAGACAAATAAGAGAAACACCCACCAGGGTTTGCCATTAAAATTTTTAAATGTGCCCATGTCATGCCTCATCATCAAAACACAACTGCTCCCTGCCATCACTCGGGTGATTTCCTCCATCTCTTTCTTAACCACCCCTTTGTTCAGCAGCCCCCGATTTCAATATTCAAATCCAGCTCAGTGGGGCGGTGAGGCTGTGAACCAGACGCTAGCTGTGAGGCAATCAGTACAGAGGCGAGGGCTGGTGGTGTGGTTGGAGTTTTCATAAGATACAGGAGGGTGGATTCACTTAACTGCACTTGCTGGGAGGAAAAAAAAAAAGGAAGATACCCCATCATCCAGATTCAAAACACCAGAAGGGACCAGGGTAACAGCAGTGGTCAGAGTCACCCCATCAGATTAGAGATGAGTAAAGTAACCTCAAAACATAAGGTACTGCAAATACATCCTGATCGAAACTGCTTGAATAATAATAATAATAATAATACAGTTGCTTGGTGTTCATTAGTCCAGCTAGAGATTTGTGAAGGTGGGAAGTGAGTCCGTCTCCAAACACCAGTGAGGCTTCTGGTGACTAAAAGCTGTAAAACCCAGTCTGAAAGTGAGAAATCACAGCACTTGGCAAAATAATGAGTGAGTCATCGGTATTGTTTAGCAACCTCCCACAGATATATTATGGTCATTCTGTGATATGAAACAGTAAAAATATTGCCTTCAAAGTAGCCCCAGCTTGTGTGTCTCATGTATTACACAATCTACAGTGCTAACTATCTGTGAAGCAGTATGGCGACCTACATTTCTAACTCCGTCCAGTCGTTTCTGACTTCAACCACCTAGAAGAGCCTACGAGGATTCAGCAGATACCTTCAAAATTTGGGTGAGAATTTAGGTGTCGTAAGAACAACTACAGAGTTGGAAACAGTCACCATGTACTGCTTTATGAGGTATCTGAGTTAGCACTGTGACGCACAAGCTGGGGCTACCTTTGGTATAGATCAAGAGAGCACGAATCTTGCGAATCACTACTTATGTACATCAACTCTTTTAATAAAATGTCAAAAAATGTTGGAAAAATATTTCTTACACCCAAACTTGTGTCTTCAAATAGCTTGTTTTAACCACCAGGTGAACCTCAAATATGTTAAGATGACATAAGACGAGAGAATTCATTTCAGATCAATCAACAAATCAATGAACATATATTTCATGTAAGAAGTTTTACATTTACATTCCTGTGTTGGTCAGATCATACAGTAAGATCTGCCTGGGTGAGAGGTCTATCAGAGTTGATCATCTCTGCATGTACACCTTCTGCATAAAAACACTCATGTCAACATATACTGCAGTGATTCTCAGAGGATAGAGAACTTTTATAGGGGGAGGGGGGGGGGGGGGGGGTGCTCTTCTCAGCATCTCATCATCCCGAACAGGCTCGCACAGCTGCGCCTACAATAAACGCCACACATAGAGGCATCTTTCTAAATGCCAAAGACGCCTTTTCCTGTCACAAGAAAAACGTGCACGGAGCGATGGGAATGAGGGTTTGAGAGTAATCGCTTTTCCACAGAGGCGACAGTGGGTGTATTGAGCGGGGATGTGTGGCCTGTGTCACCCTGGCCTGTTCCCAGAGCAGAGGGACAGGAAGTGGCCAGCGATCCTGGGAGGATACAAGCCCTTCTCTGTTTGTCTGTATCAAACCACTATTAGATACTTCATTCAAATGGACGAGCAAGCACAGGTCCCTCTGACAGAGAGCTTGGAGGGATATGTCATAGCACTTCAGTGCTGCATCATTATCATTCAACTGCCTTGACTGCATGCAATGGGCAGCTTTATGGCTTTATGTTTCAACGGCCTGTACATCTACTTCTCTCTCTGTGGACACTAATTCCGACAGTGATACAATACATCATGGGTGTTAAAGTAGAAGGAGTACGGAAACTAAACGCACAACGACTAATGTAAAACGAGGCCACTGACACATAAAGGCTAAAGAGGGGGAGACAGACAGGCTGACAGGATGAGAGAAGCACGAGACATGCAGAAAGAGTGGGAGAACAGGTGGCACTGGCATTCCCATGCTATACCGGATGCCCTTGAACGTAGCTGGGCACTAATTAGCACCGAATCTGGGCCAGAGCGACAGAAGTTTCGTATCTGCCACATGAAAAATTCAGAAGACATTTGTCAGTGGGAAACCATCACAAATCTCATGTCCCTCTTTCATATGTACGGTCCCTCTCTCTTTGTCCCCCTTACTTCACATCTCATTGGCAAAGTGAAGAGGGCTTGATCCTGGCATCAAGCAAGTATTTGGTTTGTTAAGTGCTCCAAAGCGGAAAGGGAACAGCGTTTTGTTTCAGCAAACACGAGGCACACTACTACTACTACTACTAGCCCCAGCTCATTTACTGTCATCCTTTGTGAGCCCTGTCCTCTGGCCAATAAGCTAGTTCCTCTTTATAATATCATAAACAAATATGTCCTCAGTGCTCAATGCCAATTAATCCTTGGTTGACCCAAAGAAAAGTGGGACACTCGTTAGATCAAATGATGAACTCAACAAAGCCGCCAGCTACTGAACAGTACAGCAGCGTTTAATACAACTGCTCAGTTCACTTCAGTGCAGTTAAGTTAAACAAAATGCTCGGCCGAGACGCTTGAGAAACTCTTCTGTCTCTCTATAGACCACCCCTATAAATGGTCCCTTTCCATCTTTGTGAATAGGTGCACAAAGGCCACGTCTGAAAGTGGAAGCAACTTGTCTCAGAGAGCCACCGATTCTCCGGGGCTGGATGGAACATGAAAACAAGCGGTTCATTGATGCCAGGGCCCAGAGTATCACCATGACAGACAGACCACTCCAGTATAAGGGGGAACAAAGAGGCCAGTCCGCAGCCACGTTGCCAATTAGCAGGAATTTCAAGCCTTAAGAGCCACTTTCCAGCAATCTCACAGGAGCTGACATAAACATCGACGGCTTTCACTGAAAGGCATTCATGGGATTCCAAGGAGCATTAGGTCCCCCTCCGTGGACCCTGAAATCTGGCAGCCAGGAAGTACAATGGACCATCTCGTACCACTTTGGGAAACGCTTCTCACCGACTACTTGGCTGCATGGCCTGGTGTTGAATTCACACTGAAAGGCTGGTGGAACTGGCAACACTTGTCTTGGCTTTACAGTAGGCGAACACACTCAACTGTGTTTCCCCTTGAGACCATGTTAGGTGTGAAATGAGCAGAGTATAAGATTAAACAAGGAGAAATAGGCATCATGCGTGCTATGGGATGTGTTCAGACTTAAGAGAGCTTCAGCCTCAGCATCAGTTTGCACGTCACTGGCTCAATAATGAATTGAGGGTTATTGAATCCATGGGATATAATATGTTTTCGCCTGCCTGTTGCCAAACAGCCTAATTCCTTCAGGAAAATGCATAAAAATACAAACACTGGCAAAATCTGTGGAGGATTAGTTTAATACACTACTGATAATGAAATGTAATAGCGATGTTATTTTCATATTAAAAAATACTGAAATACATCTCTGGAGAAACGTATCAGACTTTATAAAGGATTACTGAGAGAGAGAGAAAACGAGCTGTGGGTTTATACGCTGCATTTAGGTTTAAGGCAGATCAAAAAAGCAGCAACAACACATGCAATAGTTGTAAAGCAGGTTCAAGCCTGTGTCCATGTGTGTGTCAAGAGAAGAAGGGTTGTGTTATATCTCAGTTGTCATCATAGAAAAGATGTCTCACACAAAATGACGGACCGGCATCTCAGCGCCTGAGAGTAAATCTGGTCTAGACGCTAAGGACCGGGTGTCATTTTGTATTTAGATGACAACAGTTAGCAGATCTGTGCAGTGATCCTGGTTCAGCAGTCTGACAAGTAAAGTCAAGTTTATACAGACACTATGGAAGAGTGAATCTATGTATAACTAGTCTTTTCTATTATTAGTTACAGAACAGAACGTCAACATCTGGGCCTTTGAGTCACACCAAGTGGGAGAGACTAATCCTAAGCGTATGACAACCATGTCTTTAAAGTGTGTGGGAATTCTGGGAAGCAAAATCGCTGGCAATCGGAGTGAACAAGCAGAAGGAAGTACGTCGTATGTTCAAAAGATATAGGTCACAGTTTGTGTTGTTCGTTTCCAATGAGCTTCTCACTCACAAATCTCAGTCACACTGCAACCACAGCTGCTGTGAGTTTCACTTTGTCTTGGGAAGGCTTCCACTGCTCTCCTCAAATCCAGAAAGTGCAGATTGAGCTACACGTTCCCAAGAGAACTGCAGATCAGATCAGGGACTGTGTAGCACAGCAGGGAGCCTAAATCAAAGGTAGTTGGTATTTCACAAAAGCTCTGATGATGAGTCACTGTAAGTTTCAGACCACTAGGTACAGTTGCTACCAGTGAAAAAAAAAGTGAGAATGCTACAGTGTGACCTCCAGCTCCTGCTCATTATCAACTAAATCAATTCTATCAGCAAATATGTCACATCCAGCGTGTGGAAGTTCAGTGTAAATGTAGGTCACACAGAGGCAATGCTGCGATACGTTCATACCACAACATCAGTGTGCACACGACATGCTGCAGAAGCCCTTAGATCAAACCCCATCGTTAGTGGATGAACTGACCCCTCCTCAAGTCACCCGCACTACAATAACAAGTTGCGGCTACTCACCCTGACGCGCAGGCTACCGGAGATTTGGCGTCGTCTCTCTTCTGCAGATCAAGCAGGCGGATGTCGCATCAAACCATTAAGAGAAAAGCGAAACGCTCACAGATCCTAATAAAACCGGTGTTTAGTGGAGGAGCAGCAGCAGCAGCAGCAGCAGCAGGAGGATCAGGAGAGACAGTCGGTGCCAAGAGGAGCGACAGAGAGGCGATGAGGAATCCCATTCAACTGGAGGTGCCGCCCGGCGAGGTCACGACGGGGAAATCCTCCGAGGCTAAGAAAATATCTCTCATTAGCACGCAGAAAGAGCCCAGAGTGTGAGTTAGTCTGCTGGATGTGTGTCAGCTGCTGTGCAACGAGCGAATCCCGACCAAAACACTGCGAGGTGATACAGGCAGCGAGGGGAGGGGCTTCCAGCGTCTGCTCGTCCACTGATTGGTGGAAATGTTTCACGCGCAATTGACCTGCTATTTAGTTGAATGGCGCTTCACGGAAGCCCCTCCCTCACCTGGGAGCGCAGGTTCACAGTGGCCCCCGTGTAGATCTCTGATGAACTCACTCACGTTAGATTTGAACTGAAAGTTAAAGCTGTGAAGCTTGTGGTAAAAATTCAGACTCTGCTGTCGACAAGGTGTCACTAAGATACAGGAAAACAGGTGTGTTCTCACCAGAGGATCCTGAGCGAGACTGTGGCACAGTACAGAATTGATTTTGTGTCATTTGTGCTAAGTTCAAAGATCATTTAAATGATCGTAGATGCTCAGTGTATGGTCCTTCCTCCTCGGTGGCACAATGCTGTCATCTGCTGTTCAAATGAGTTAGTTTGTCTACACAACATGAAACTCTTAGCAGCACACAGTGGTGGTGGAAGTACTCACAAGCTTCACAGAATGTGAAAATACAGCGATACGATAAGTACAGTTTCTGCAGGTGGTAAAAGTAGAGTATCACCAGCAAAATGTAAAGGTATCCAAAGCATTATATTTCATATTACTGGATGTTTAAATAGTGATGCATAAATCAATAAAACTCAATGTTGTATGTTGTAAATGTTGCATCTGGTTGAGGTGCAGTCATTTGAAATACAATTTTAAACTACAGGGTCTTTTAATCTGTGCATCATTTATAACTGGATGTTTTGTAATATCTAAATATAATTCTACATAAAAAATAGTAAGTGCAGCTGTTGATTAATGTTGTGAAATGAAAAGTACAAAAGATGCTTTAAAAATTCTACTTACACTACAATACTTCACTAAATGTACTTTGTTGAATTCCTTCACTGTCAGCACCATGTAGTGCGTCATTATCCCCAGAGCCGTGAGAAAGATGCTGGTACTGGTCCCCACTCATCCTGTTTGCTGCCTCTTCAGGAAATTTACTTCTGGCTGCTGCTTGCACTTTTTGTGAAATATGAATGCATTACTTTATAGTAAATATCTTGAGAAAAATATAATATATATAAATATAATAAAAATATTGTAATATAAAATTATTATAATATTCACCAACAGTAGTTGATTTAATTTGGCTTTGTTGACAGAGATATACCAAAAAGTATTAAAAAATATGAAAAAATGTATGAATTTATTTAAAATATAAAACTTAAAAATAAGTAATTGCTAATTACGAAATTGCGTAATCCAACTAAATCATCACTGGTGCAACAATTTAAGGTTTAAGATGTCACACAATTAGTTAAATCACCTAAGTGCAGTGAATGAGTTTTAAGGACTAGGAGTATTAAGGAGTATTTTTGTAAAAAAAAAGAAAAAAGAAATCCACGATGATTCAAACTAAAAGGGGGTGAACACTTGTTACAGTATATGCAACTGTAACTGATAAGACAAGTCATTTCATTTGGATTCACAGAGATACGTCATTATTTGGGCACTACCTGTGTTTGCACGGGAAATGGGTTGGGACACAGATTGCTGTGTAATTATTCTTCTGAAAACTGGATGCTCAGCTCTCTGACTTGAATGCAGTGGTCTGAGAGGCACAAAGTGGGACTAAAGCTGCACAGTAATATCTTATTGTGTGTTACTCTTTGCTGTATTACGCTTTTTGCGCTCATGTCAGCATCAGTTTGGCACTGTGTAGTAACACCACATGTATTACTTACTGCTGTATGGTTGTAACACTGCCTGTGTGGTGTGACATCATATATACTGTCACTAGTGTTGGGTGAAATATCTTTACACACATACACACACACGCACAGACACACACACACACACACACACACACACCAATTTCCCACTGGGATAATAAAGTACAAAGTTATAAATGAGAAGCAACAATGAAACAATGAAACGCTTACTAGGCAGATTTTAGTTTAAATCCACTTTAAGGAGAGGGATAAATAATAAACAGCTATGCACAGCAACTGCAGTAATTAAAAACACAAATGTCCAAACGTTTTCCAAAAATTGCATATGGAACCTCAAAGAGTAGAAGAAGGACCATGAAGACATCATAATTAACGGGGGGAATGTTAAGGAAGCCAACATATTTGTCATTGTCATTAGAAATAATCAGTGGACTAAAGGTCACATTTTAGCTTAGATGGAAATTCCATTTAATCTTAGGGATTTACAAAAGTGGAGAGCAACACTTCTATTAAGTGACCAGCGTCACTTAATGGAAACCGTGGGTAACTCCCAGGAGCACATGACAACCAACAAGTCCAATATAACATCTAATCAGGGTTGAAAAACATCAGTGTGTTGTTGGATCATAATGATGCCAATAATTATAATAAATGCCATTTTTCATTACTTTTAGCTTCAGTTCACATATTTCACACCTGAATTACAAAATATTCTAATAACTGTTAGAATACACATCATGTTTGAATAGTATAATGAGACATATGTATTTGTTTTGTAAATTTGACTCAAATTTGTTATTTGGTGAACACAGTATAATGCATTTTATTCAGAATTGGAATCTATTGTTTCATATCATCTCCTCTCTGTTTATCCTTCATTCATTAACTTAAAGTACACTGCTACAAAACGAGGCTGCATTTCTGGGTAGAAAATAATAATTTTCTCTTCTGTATCTTGTATGTGGAGAATTCACTCTGCACCTTTTCATCTATATTCCTCCCTCCTCCCTATCTCTGATACCTTCTTTGTCAGGTTATCTCCTTTTACTCTTCATATCTTTAGTGTCTTTTCTAACCTCTACCTTCTTCTGTTTCCTCCTTTTGTGTCCTCTTTTGTCCAGTAGTCTCAGTCGTCAATGTCTCTAGTGTCAGATGACCCTATGGGGAAGAGCATATCGCTCTCTAAGGAGAGGTTGCTGCCCAGGCCGGCCATGCGGCTCCGCAGCAGGAAGTGCGTCCTCCTCTGCAGCAGCCTCCGCTGCTCCTGCTTCAGCTCCACGTAGGACCGTGAGAAAGTGTGGAAAATGGAGGTTACGGGGAAGGCCATGAGGAGGATCCCGCTCAGGATGCTGCTCAGAGCCACCACCTGTCCTGGGATGCTCCTTGGCACCATGTCCCCATAGCCCACTGTTGTCATGGTGATGACGGCCCACCAGTAGGTAGCAGGGATGCTGGTGAACTCCTGCGTGGTGGCCATTTCATTCTCAATCAAGTAGAGCAAGGGGGAGTACAGCGCGATGGCCACGCACAGGAACAGGAGCAGCAGTCCGAACTCCCTTGTGCAGCGGCGTGCTGTCAGGCCCAGAGTCTGCAGGCCCAGGGAATGGCGAGCCAGCCGCATCACATAGAGGATGCGCAGTGCTCTCAGGACACGTAGCACCAAGCCCACTTTGTCCAAGTAGGTGCTGCCGGAGCCCAGTCGCTTCTCCCCTTTGGAGGTGCTGTCCACCACAAGTGTGATGTAGTATGGCAGGATGGCCACCACATCTATCAAGTTCAGGGGCTGCCGGAGGAAGGTCAGCTTACTGCGGTCCTGAATGAAGCGCAGGGTGAATTCCAAAGAGAACCAGGCCACGCACACGGTCTCCACAATGAAGATGTTGTAGCACATCTGGGAACAAGTGCCCTGTTGAAGAAAGAAAGAAGAGCCATCAACATGTAAGCAGAAGCTGCAGTCACTAGAGGGAGCCACTTTAATGTCAAATCCAGACGCTAGGCACTTTGGGATGCTGCAGAATGAAACACTTCCACTCTCAAAATATTTTGAGAACACTTTAATGACAGGAAACTCATGCCTCATTACAGATCATGTTTGCACTGAAATTGTACTTTATCCAAACATAAAAGTGCCATTTTTGGATTTTCAATGTGTGTGATATGTGATTGCAATAGAAACAGGTCAGCTACTAAACCTATGAAATTATGATGCTGCTCTTATGGAAGGGGGTGTGTTTTTATTAGATACAGTAATGACGCTGGTTTAGTGCGTGGCTGTGAAGGTTCAAAGCATTTCAAAGCACACAGTACATGGGCACAGAGCCTTTGAATGCAGACTACAGTATATTTTAGGGAAAAAACATCATTATGAAACACACTCCCACAGAGGAGGAGATGGATTTGAATAGCACCTGAAAACACCAGTTAAACCTGTTCTCTGTCAGAGAACATTTACACACTTTTAATGCAACACCTTTATTATGTGCCTGCAAGAAATTAGAAGCAGAGGAGCTGCTAGGATGAGATTACTGCCAGGTTTAATTAAACAGCTTCAATCAGACACACCGAGAACAGTGAAGTGTGAAGACGACGCAAGCGTGTCAGGTCAAAATGCAAAACTGTAACTCAAGTTGGAAGTTTTTCTTTTCTTAACTCATCTTACTGTACTTTTAATCGCTTCCTGTACCGATGCTGCAGGAAACCACATCACATCATCATGAAACGTACTGTACACCTACTCGACTGAAACTTTAGTCAGCAGCATGAAATGCAGTTACCGTCATACAAAAATGGTTGAGATTTTAGTTTTCCCACCCACCCACCTGCCACATATAGAGTATCTGTACTGCATTTCTTTAATATATGAAAAAATATATATTTTTAAAGTATAACATTACTGTTATAAGTTTATCTTTCAAATACCTTAAATTTAGTAATTTTTGCTGTAGCTTGAACTTTTTAATTTTAGACACCTTTAATCTTTGAAAATTGCACTGCAAGGAGCGTGTGGTAAATTTGAACAAATGTTGATTTGTATACAGATTCTATTGTGTTATGTGATTTTACTATAGTTATTACCAAATTTCATTCAATAACTCAAATAAGTTTCATAATAATGTTATGCTTATGTATTATTTTAAACAGGACAAAAGGGGTACGTCAGTGACACAGATGGTAAAGCGGTTGCCCCTCAACTCTAGGTTTAGCGTTTCGTGGCCCGATGCCTCCTGGCCATATGTCAAAGTGTCCCTGGACAAGACACTGAACCACAAAAATGTCCACAAAACTCCAACCACTGTGACTGCACTAGCTATTATACTATGGGTGCTGGTCCCAAGCCCAGTGCAACATTGGAAAGGGTTTGTGTCAGGAAGGGCATCTGGCGTACAATCAATGTATGGACCATGCTCTGCTGTGGCGACCCAACCACAGGAAAAGCCAAAAGAGACAGAGAAAAAATATTAAATAAGACAAAAATATGTTATAATAAATTTAAATATTTTAATTAGTAACAACTTACAAATATATTTATTTCAGCAAAAAGTTTCTCCCAATCTTTTAAAATGACTGGGCTCAACTTAAAAAGTGAGACTTTGCTCAGACAAAATGAATTATATTGGTTCAGATGAGTATATTTAGTGCAAATCATTAACTCAGTTATTTTACGCTGAAGTGAGGTTATATTTTTTTCAGTGTAAAATCAATGTAAATATGGAAAGTCAAGTGGTTTCTCTGGCCAAATTTTCTAAGAGAAATGAATACATGTGTGTGTGGCTCAAACATAACATTTTACTTTGATTTGACTACAGGGAGCAGGGTGCTAATTGTGGCTGTGATCGAAGTCAGACAGATAGACAGACAATGAAAGCATTCTGTGAAAGCAGGCTGAGACGTCTTGAAATAAAATCTTTTTTTTTTCTTCTTCAAATCTGGCAAAATCTCAGCAGTCTTTTCTCTCTGCTAGAAGGTTTTAAATAAACGATGTGACAGATGAGACACACCGTTATTTGGATTTTTAATGACTGCTTTTCAAAATAACACGTCAGTTCACCTCTGTTTTGCTTTCCAGTGAAGATAAGTTTAAATCTGCTGACAAATGCCAAGACAAACTCAATCTCTCCACTAAGGTCGTGCTTATATGAGACACAAGACACATTCCTAAACAAGACAGACGATTAAGTTGTGTTTTTTTCTGTATTTCATTGCATCTTGGCAACATGTTTCATATGCAGTGACGTGACTTTTTTCATCACTATGTGACATGTTAAATGTCATCAGTGTACTCACCGCCTCCTCCTCCTCCCTCATGGCAGGCATGGTGCTGATGGACAGGTTGATGGCAGTGATGGTGACAAACAGCACTGACAGACAAGCAAAGATCTTCCCTGGGAGGCCCGAGTGAGGCCTCTCCACCATGTCTCTTAACTTGCTCATGAACCTATTGACTCTGGACTCTGTCTGGTGCTCCCTGTGGCAGCTGTCTGAATCCAGCAGATCCTCCAGGAGTTCCTCCTCCTCCTCTGCCCTCTCCATAGCTTCAAATTCTTCCACACACTGCAGCAGACGCCGGCGACAGCACCACTCCAAGCTCTCCTCGGGGACCCCCCAGTAGAGCAGCTCCTCCCTGAAGGAGAGGGCGCACATCTCCCTGACGGAGCGCAGTTTACCTGCCCTCAAGAAGGTCAGGATGGTACGGAAGGCACACGGGCTGCGGTCGAAGAAGAACTCATTGTGTGTAACATCATAGTCGTCACAGATACGCATGATTTCATCGAAGCTGCTGCAGAGGTGCAGCTGGCCCAGACGAGACAAGGGGAAGTCCTCTAACGTGGTCCAAGGAAGCTGGTAACGCAGGCCACCCACATTGATGATGGCGTGGACCTTACGGGCGTTGGTGAGTGGTGCATCGCCATGGATGGTGCTGAGGTTGGGGGCACGCTGCGCCCTCTTGTAGAAGGCCCCTTTCCGAGCCTCCTCCTGTACAGGAGGTGGGTTGAGCGAGGTATCAGAGGCGCAGCTCAGGGCACTGTAGTCATAGTCGGAGCCATCACCCGTCAACAGGGTCATCTTTACTGGTCCGCTTACATCCCTGTGCTCAATCTGTCACACTGAGAGATAAAATACAGAATGAAAGATTAGTCTTCAGTTAGTCCGACATAAAGGGTCTTGTTAACAAAAATGTTTCTTTATAAAAATTCAGGAGATCAAATTAGATTTTTTATCTTGTACTTTACTACAGCTGGCAAAGAAACTTAAAGATACTTGTACTTTATTGGTTTATTTGCATTTTATGTTAATTTTACATCTCAAAGGGAAATATTGTACTTTTTACTCCACTCCATCTATTTCAAAGTTTTAGTTACTCTTTGCAGATTCAGATTCACAAAACAAAATATAGCCTAATTATAACAAATGACAGTGTAAGCAGCTGTCAGTACATAAAGTGTCTAAAACCAGCTCGACTTTTCCACCAGCTGTTATTTTCATTCCACATCAAATCTCTATACAACAACAAATAACTAAGATAGTTAAGATACATTGTTTTCTTAACTGAGTACTTGCACTTTTGTACATTTTATAGCATCAACTCAGTACTTTAACTTTCAAGGGAAGTGAAGTTTTTTTTTTGTTAAGGTTTGTGTACTTGTACCATCTCTGCCCTTTACACAGGGAAGTTATTGACTTTAGTTTATTGAAGAGCATTTATTACCTTAAGCCTGGTTAAACCCATCAGGACTGTGGGAGTTAAGTTGAAACAAACCCACTAAAACATCTACTGTGGTTACCCTTTTACCCAAGAATGAGTTGCAGCTGTTCCACAATGCAGCTGTATTGCAGCAGGAGGCACTTAGACTGTTTGCATTTTAATTCTAATGACCACTTGTCATTATGAGAAGCCATAGCCCTATGTACTATAAACAATTTCTGCTTTCAAAACAACCCGCTCACTCAGCGAAGGTAATGAAACCATGCTTAAAATATTGTCTGTCAGTATAATATATATATACATATATATATTGCTACTTGTGTCTAACATTATCACACTGCCTGTTACACACAGTTAAATTGTGTCACGGAGCGTCTCCCTGAGGTGGTTAGATGAAATTAGTGACTATTAGATACAAGCTGTATGAAACAGTTCTTGGCAGAAAGCACATCTACAGAAACACAGCCCTGTTATAAGTTAGTTATTTGTGTTGCTTAATTAAGCAAACTGCCCACTCACACGTCCAGCAGACACAGACCAACACGTGCCTCCCACTGTCCACCTGAGAAATAGTCAGTCGATCCAGAGGTGGAAAGTAACTAAGCATGCATACTCAGCCACTGCATTTACAGGTGTGATCTACAGGGAGGGCAAGGGGGGCAGCTGCCCTGCTCCCAACAAGACCCATCTCAATTGTTCAGCTCCTAAAACTGTAATTGGCCAATAAAATGACAAACCTGGTCATAAACTGAAAGAGAAAGTCAGTCATCATAAATAGCTTTTTTTGCACTAGCTGTTTTTGTCTTAGCTTAATTAGAATCTTTACACATTGTTGACTGGTTTGAGTGTTGTATGTAGGTGTGTTTTATCTTGGATTGGATTGTCTCGTACT
>JAUMHL010000028.1:23121295-23138464 GCA_032362345.1 Sandelia bainsii | reverse complement strand
CAGCTCACTGTTGTCTAATGGACTACAAGAGCATGGGGTTTCCAGATATGGACTTGAAACCACTGCAGCTGCCAAGACCCAACTCTTTCTCTCTCTCCCTTTCTCTCACTCTTTTGTTTTGTCTCTCTGAAATCTAGTTAAACGCTGAAACAGTCAGGCATGCCAGAAGAATGTGAACCTCATGTCCATTAAAAAGTAAAATGCATCTACCTACTGTAACACAACATTCTTTTTTATTAAATGCTTCATAATCACATTTTAAATGCTGAAACGTAACCTTTTCAAATGCCGTTGGAATATGATATCACTATCACATCTCCCTAACAAAGAGCCAATGAGAAAGCATCACACCTCTGTCATTTTCTGTCTGCAGTTTGTTTCCCAGCCCGTCCCCCTGTCAGTCCTTCCTCTTAAAGCCTCCTCTATCCCCCACACGGGGTCTGAGCCCACGCAGCAAATCCCTAATAATTCTGCATCGCTTCTCCACATCATGCCTCAACACTCTTTATCGTGTGTGTGACATACAACATTTAGTCAGACAGCGAAACATCTCACCATCACGTCAACTTTACACCTTTCACACACATTCAACCTGTAACTATAGTATTTTTTTTCTACTTTTACTTTCCATCCCAGGCATTTGTCCTGCTTGAGTGGATGATTGTATGCTCTCACCGTTTGTGAGTGCTCAACTAACTTGATTATATAAAGATTGCATAACATTAAGTTCTCTGCATTGTCTGTGTGCATTAACCAACACTCGCTTTTCTACCTTTTGATGCACTTTTCTTGCTGGGCTGAAATCACGTCCTCCACCTAATCGCTATGGGCTACTTAAACAATTTGTTTTTCACAGGCAGCTGGTAAAAGTGCCTCTGACACCAGACATATAGTGTCTGCAAGAAGGCACAACCTAATACCTGTGAGGATCTGACTGTCTGTCACTCTAGACAGCGAATGTGTGCGGCAGGACGTGGTTCAGGTCACCGTGGGATAAGGTGACAGAGGGAATCAAAGATAGGTGAAAAAGTACTTTAGTTGATGGAGTAAATGGACCGGACAAACAACCACACAGTGCTTTCCTTTTGGCTGGATCGATCGTGGTCAGTACTTAAAATGTTTGGTGTTGAGTGCAGAAAATTACAGTTCTCCTGTCAGGGGATGTAATAGGCTACACCTTCCATAAAAGGTGCAATGAAAATGGGAATTTAGTGAAGTTTGAAACTTTTTAGCACAGTGCAGACTGATAAGATCTCAGCAAGAAGCTACAGTCTCATTAAGACCAAATTCACAGCCTCTAAAGGAAGGTTACCCTACTTAAACATTCACAGCACATCCGTCAGTCGATTTGTGTTGCCCTGACTGAAGATCTTTCTGCGTGTACCCACTGGTGCTCTGGGAAATAATGCTGCCGGTGCGACCGTGGCTCTTCGATCTGCTTTAACAACGCTGTAGAATATCTATCTCACCTACCTCACACATTAAGACACCTGGGAATAGCAGATTATAATTACTTTACTGTCCCATTCTTTGCAGAGGGGGAATCAGACAGCCACTATTAGCTGTTAGAACAGGAAAAAGTCATTAGTTCATCTCATTACGGTCACAATTACCTGGAGGATAGAGGATGATCTATTACATATCATTTATCACTGATTCAAAGTGGTGGAGGGACAGAAAAGATGTCTCCACAGTGCTGGACCTGGTCTCTGATGAGAGATCAGTAAATGTTGACAGATCATAACATGCTGTAATGTAGGTGCAGCCTTGTTACCATGGTGTACATGCACTGGTTCCAGTATGCAAATGACTGTCATCTGTTAAAGACATATTGTAGATGGGTGGATAGATTCAAAATAAAAGGACACCACTTCATCAAACCATTTTATCAGCTTGATTTTACTCTATTACTTTATTCATTAAACAATAAAACCTGGCTGTAGTTTTTAACTTTCAGGCTTCAGTGCGTTTCATGTGTGATCTAGTTATTTTTCTAAACAGGGAACAAAACCCGTATGACTGAGCTCTGCAATGACACTCACTAAGTAAATACATTGTGCAAACAATGCTTCTAATATCAGCAATGGGAAAAAATCAGGTGCAAAAAATGTCAGTCAGCTTTTACCTGGTGAAAACAAACAGAGCTGCGCATGTGACAAACTCTCAAAGTGTAGTGGCTTATAACTAAGGAAGTGTTGGCTCACTGCGCAAAGGAACCTCAAGTTTGAAAAATAATGTCAAACACAAATGGACATACTCACTGTGCTCCTGATTCAGTTCCTGGGCAGCTCAGAAGAAAACACATGAAAGGGAAACCAGAAAATGAAATTCAGCTTGTGCTGCTGCCTCGTCTGACTCTGCTCCATCTATGCGCAGACACTGGGCTTGCGAAGTACGAGGAGGTTATTTGATGATCATGAGCAACAGGCTGCCTCCCCTCCCTCCCATGTCCCCTCCCTCCTTCCTTCCCTCCTTCCCCTTCCCTTTGCCCTCGTCTCTCCCTCTCACTAAACTCTTTCCTTCCCCACTGTTTCTCAAGCGCTGACATCAGAAGTGGGATGTGCCGTTGTAGCCAGAAGCTTTTGAGAAAAATCCATGGCAACCACCGTCTAGGGATCTGCATCACAGCCCCTCACCCCCGCCCCGTACCCCTCCACTTTTAAATAAGAATAATAATTTTCTTTTCAATGCAGATTCACACAGAGCTTTATATTTGTCTGGTGGGTTACCCGACTGAGGGGGAGGGAGCAGAGGCTGGTTCAGACTCAGCAGGGTGTCCAATTTTAGACAAGTGGTGGGAAATGCTATCATGAGGTACGATGATGAGGAGGAAGGCATGGCTCAAATGGAGGATGTTTATCACTGCAAGATCATGCTGCAGCTCAGATTTTTCTGGCACTTTTAATAATCATTTGCTCCCATTGGCCGCTTTGCTTGTCTTTGGATGAACAGTTTTATGGTATATTCAAGCATGTTCAATAGGTATTCATTAGGAAACACATGTCTCAGTATGCGCAGCACATCTGTGTTTCATCCACTGAGCATTACATCAAAACTGTGTTTTAGGGTCTTTTATACCTCTATTGATCTACCAGTCTTGAACTGAATGGAAGCAGGAGATGTGCATAAACACACGTGATATGTGAATCTCTGTGTATTATTTTCACTTCAGTGCTGTTATATCCCATTATGGTGAAGTGAATGTGAGTCCATTTCTGGTGGGAGTCCAGCTTTCATTCCCAGTCAACTGTGCATGACTTCAGTGCTTTTTGTGTTCTTTTTATGGCAATGGACCAACACTGAGTATGTGTTCTTCCTGAGAGCTATTAGCTCTTCAGAACAGAGCAGGGTAGCAGGGTGACTAAAGACAACTTAAGTTGATGACAGAGACAAAGAATGAGAGTCACAACATTTCCTACAAGGAAAGTAAGACATCTGTGTGGTATAAAAGCATCATAATAACCCTGTCTAAGAGAGCGATGTGCTATTTGTCAAAACACAGACAACAACAGACAAAGTTAAAAGGATTATCATCTGTATGCACTGTTGTGTCCACCAGGCTGCATGTCAGCTTCGTTTTGACTGAGCTTACACAGCACGGAGCCGACATGACAAACCAGAGTGCAGTATGATATTTACGAGCGCCATTAGGGTTAAGACGTCATTGTGTTTGAGCACAAAAGTGCTGTAATGCAAAGATGAATTACAAAGAACGGGACAGGTGGGGTTCTCATAACACTGGACTGAAATCAACACAACTCTAAAGCCATTACTTATGTGTTGCACAGCCCTGACTTAATCTCTGCACTGTCACGTTTCAGTATTACATTACATTGTGTTTATATTCTACAATGTTTGCCAGCTTAAATTGTATGCAACATAATTAGGCTACCAGTTGCAAAAGTGATATATACATTTTACATGTGCTTCACTCCCTTCTTCTTCATCCATGTTTTATTTCAAATGTTATGTCATTTCACAATAATAGCTGTCAATCTGATTATTCTCAAATGTGCGTATTTCATTATTTATAGTATTTTGCTCAGTTTTTATTCTTCTTCTTCCATGCTGCATATGTGGAGCTAACTCCAAGATAGATTCCACCATGTTTGGAAAAAATCCTTCAGACCAGACCAATTGTCTGACTAAAAACCAGTGTTAGACCCGCCCACTGACTTTGATGGGCAAAGTTGACAGATAAAATAAATTCATGATGTGCAGCAACACACACCATGAATTAATTAAATAGATTGTGAAATAACTAATTAAATACTGAAATAATTATATATACTTTTTTTTAAATGAAATTAATATATTTGGTTACTTATATATTTAATAAATTATGTGTAAATTAATTTCAGTATTTAATAATTTAATGACACATTTAAATATTTATTTAGTGCTTGTTATATTTATTGTATTGTGGCACTCTCCACGCTCCATATTTTTCATCCTATGGTCCACGGATTTATCTGGCACAGGTTTTGCACGCTGAGTGCCCTTCCTGATGCGACCCTCCCCAGTTTACTCTGGGTTTGGGACCAGCACTGGCCTGTGCAACCTGGCTGGCTGGGTTTTTAAAAATTTGATTTTAATGCTAGTTCTATGAGGCTGTACTTATGCACAGTGGCACTTTGAGCTTCATGTTTACCACGTTCACCATTTTAATTCAGCATGTTTACATGCAAACATTTCCTAAACATTATCTAAAAGTACTGGATTGGATTGTTTAATGAAAACTGTGATGTGATTGTTATTCCTTCTGTTGGTTTCATGTACAAAATGTCCAGAAACTCACCAAAGTCAACAGGGTTGATCCTCTGGGGAACATGAATGTCAGGAATCTCATGAAACTGCAATTGTTGTTGAGACATTTCAGTCTGGAATAATCCACAAAATCCAAAGCAGTGTACTGACATACCAACATTGTCCTCTATAGAGCCATGGCCTTAGCATAGCTAAAAATATGCACTATTTTCATCACGTAACACCTTTTGGCAGCAGAACTCTATATTTTTACTGTAAGATTAAAGAAGGCCTCTTGTTGTTCATGACTAAGTCCTCATATACTGCTATCTTTGGCTTGACACGTGAGTGGGCCAGTTTATGGGTGTTAAGTGAGCTCCAGTTAGACTGCAATGCACAAATAAGGGCTCTAAATAGGTTCATAAATGACATCAGTAAGAAATCCAACTTTGGTGTAATTCAACATTATAGTAATCCCAGTGTGTTAGGATTCAGGCATGCTATATTTACTGTAAGCCTGGAATAGAAAAAAAGATGTAAATTTGACAAAACCAAATGAAGAAGCATGATCTGGATGTTTAAACTGAATGTTTTTTCATCAGGTCGGTATCAGCTGTGATTGTATCTCCAGGTGTTCACCTGCTGATGGCTGATTGCTAATTACAGATGCGATTTTAACTGTTGTTTATTCCGATGACTTTTCTCCACCACTTTTCTTGGTGGTGAATTGCTGTCATGTTTTCATCATTCCTTGATGTTTAAAGAGGCCAAATGACGGCTCCTTGATCTTCTGATGCTTAATAATGAAATGCAAATTTCGAAGGCACCTTTTATCTGTAAAACTCCACAGTTGATTCAAGCTAGGTTGGAAAACTCCTGTTTTTCTTGCAGAAACTACCTCAGAATACTCAGGGTGAAAGAATGAAATATGTCTCAGTGTTGAGCATGTCAGCAGTTAATCCATTAGTTGTTTGGCTTCACTGATTTGTATTATGTTTCACATTTTTTTTATTTTAACATTGAATGTGGGGTTGTATGCTGTCAATTACTTTTTCTAAATTCACATATGAACTTTGTGGATCACTTTAATGGCTTTAATGGTCCATTGTCTCATAGACACTGGGCAGCCCCGGTGGCAGTTTTCTCCATCAGCTTTATTTCCACTTTTATTTCTAACACATTTCCTGCCAGTGGGACATTAACACTGCTGGATACTTTACTACTGTTAATCCAGAAGCAGCTGTACTTTCTATATGTTTCCCACAGACATCTGATCGTCATCCGGCATCAAATGAAGATGAGTCTTGGGCAAATGTAGTGTTCGAACGGAAAGCACTAAGGAGTTAATCCTGGTGAATCAATTTGCAAAGTAGATACGTCGTCCAGTGAAACAAACCCAGTGGCTTGTGTCAAAACAGTCCCTGAGGAAGTGCCTCATGTACGTACATTTTAGTATTCTTGTCACATATTTCTCAGTGAAGAACCCCCTAACCCTAGAGAAAAGACAGAAAATTGCCATATATGGCTACCTGTTCCACTGTTCATTCACATAGTGTGAATGTGAATGTGAATTCACATTTTCATTCACACTCACAATATGAGTGAATATGAATATGAGACAACTTTAATTTAGCATTAAGTTTGCTATATATTGTATCCTTTGTGTTTTAATTGAATATACAATACAATAACAAAGTCTGCTGAAAACCATTTGAATACTTCCAGTGACATATTTGGCTTTTCATTTAACTGGAGTAGACTTAGCTTTCATAAGATGCCATCCAGTCTTTGTTTGGCTTCACTCTTTAAAACATGGAGAGAGAATGAGATGCAGACTTTGTAGGAGGCGTTTTTTGAATAAAAATGGACAAGTTCTTCTATGCAAACAGACAAACAAGCTATCTCAACCATATAACTGCATGAGTTAAACAACTTAACAGAAATGTCTTTCATTGTTAAGCGCAGGTCTATGAACATGCTGCTCATGCTGCAGTCATGATGACTTTAATTTAAAAAAAGTGTCTGCAGCAACCATCAACTTAATAAGAATCACAGTCATTACCCTTTTGTTTTTACTAAAGTTTTGACTAAATGAGAACATATTCTAGGAATTGCTGCTTGGGGTTATCTTAATGACGTTCAGCGTGCCCTATGCTGGCTCTGATGAATTAAGAAATGAGTGAGTGTAGGAGGGGTAAATGAGATTGATCATCAAATTTTCTCATTAGCTGACCTGTTGTGGCAGGAAAAGTATGTTACTCTGTCAGGTGCAGGACCGAGGTCGATACAACAGCAACAAGGGAAGGTAATGCACAAACCACAGCAAGTACATAGGACCAGAATTACAGTGGCTTTGCTTTTATAATGTGTTATTTCCAGTGGTTACATATACATTATGTTTTTAGCGTGCATGTGTGTAAAGTTTTTACATACATGTACCCAATAGCAGTATTACATACAGTAGCATGATTAGAAGAGTGTCCAGTCAAAAGTGTTACACCTATTGATGTTCAGGGCTGCATCACCATGCATCACAGAAAGTTCTACTTTGGTCTCATCTGTCCACAGAACATTATTCCAGTAAATCTCTGGTTTATCCACATGCTCTTCAGCAAACTACAGCAAAGTTATTTTTCAGGAGTAGTGGCTTCCACCTTGCAAATCTGCTAAGTATAGTTTCAATGTTCTCCTGATGGTGGACTCATGAACATTGGTATTAGCCACTGCAAGAGAGGCCTCTAGTTTCCTATGTGTTACCCTGGGGTTCTTTGTGACCTCCCAGGCTATTACACACCTTCTCTTAGTGTGAGCTTCATTGGTCGACCACTCCTGGGGAGGGTAACAAGGGGAGTGAATGTTCTCCTTTCGTACAGTATACTCTCCATTCTGGTGAGCATCAACAACTCTTCTTCTAGATAATCAGAAATCTCACTTATTTACACATTATAAGAGACTCTTCTATGAACCTGTGTTGCCAAGGTTAGACTCTGATAGTGCAGACCCAAAATTCACCTGACTCTAAAACTGGATCATTTCTAAATGAAGTGTGTGTCATTTTTGTCTCATTTGTTTAACTGGGTGCACTTTGTCTAGTTTTAGGACTTGCATGATAATCTGATTACATTTAAGTTGTATTTATGTTGACACAGATAAAATAGTGCCACTATAATATACGCATCATATAAAATGAAGTATTCCAGAGGTCTGAAATATAGCTCTATAACTGACATATTATCTTCACCAGCTGTCAAAATCAAATGAGGGACAGCTGCGTCTGTTTGACTGAGACCACACATAATCTCATCTTCGCCCTTGCAGAAAACAATCAGCTTGATTTGGCATTGCAAGTCTCAAGTGGTGGAAGAGTGGAAGATAAAGACAACGTCAGTTTGTGCTGGAATGAAACAACAGGAGGACACAGTACAGCGAGACCTGCTCTGATGGAGGGGAAGCGACCATACATGTATGACAGCGTGGAAAGGAGTGGGAGGTGTCTGTGACCTCGGCCTATTTCTGACAGCTGCCAGGTCACGGTGGTTGTTCAGACAACACACTGTTCATGCCATTCATAAGTAGGTCCATAACACACTGGATACATACTAAAAATGTTTACTCTTTGATTATTTGCGTGACATATTTTTAGCACCCCTCTGCTCATCCGTGATAGCATGAAATGTTAAGTCATCCACCTGGATCATCTAAAAACTGCATCTTTTGGGGATCTATTTCAAACCCCATTTTTTGGCAGCTGTATTGGTCCATCTGTTGCCTGAAGCTGTTTGGATAGTTTTAAAATATGAGCTCACTGTGAACATTCTCCTCTTGAAGTAATGGATTATTAAGCAGCATTATAAAGACCCTGGTGGGCTTAAAAGGCCTTAAAAGCTTTTTGTAATGGTCACCACTAAGTCCTGAGAAATGTATCAGAGCACATAGTATACAGTGGGTTTGCAGCCAAATCAGTAAACCAAAATAATTGGCTGAAAGATGCTAAAACTCTTTATAGAATTGGCAAGAAGGGCAGAGTTGTTGGGTGTTAATTATTTGTAAGTTTCAGGTTACACATAGGCATTTCTGCCATTCTAATGATAAAAAAATGATCATCAATGCCAGCCAACTGAAATAAATCAAAGTATACATCTTGCTTTATTTGGTATTTGAGATCAGCAGTAAGCCAGTGAGTAAAACACTGGCTTACTGCTGATGTCTGTGGGCATCCACATAGGAACATCAGGAGCATTTCCATACAGTAAACAATTCAGGAAAGTTACACTTCTTCAGTTCTGCACTTTTGTTATATGTGCTTGTTTTGTGTGTCTTTATAGTTGTTTTCTGTCTCTTTGTGTTTGTTTTATGTGTCTTTGTGGTTATATTCTGCCTCTTATGGTTGCTTTGCATGTTTTCATAGCTCTGTTCAGAGGTGGTAAGTAATTCAGTACATCTACTCAAGTATTGTACTTGAATATAAAATGTGACGTATAGGTTAATGTTCTTAGTAGCATACTTGTACTTTTATACTTGAAGGACATTTAGAGCATGCACATTGTACTTTTACTTAAATAAAGCATTTGAAGTGGTAACCTACTTCTCCTTTGGGCAAGTCTGTACTTTCTTTGTACTTTTTTCTTGAGTACTTTGCACATTGCATCATGTTGGTGATCCATCCATGATGTCAATACGATTATACATGAATGATGAATTATCAACAGGTCCATTCAAGGCACAGTGTAATTTTACACTCCATCAATCACACTAATTTCTGAACATGTGTACACACCATTGAGACCTGCTATCACCAGAATGTATTTGTACTTATGGTATGAACAGAGGAATGTAGACCTATTCTTGGAGTGTTGTATCATTATCTGTTAAATGTACAATAACAGAGCCACAGGGATTGAAAGCTCAAGTAGCACATTTTGTTGCATGCTGACCATGAAAGGGGATATCTGGAGATTGATTTTTGCAAAGATTTCTAGAAGAATATCCTCATAGTACAGAAAACCCCACAGTTAGAATCAGTGCCCCTGCTCTTTTGTTTTACTGTATGACTAAGCACGTCTTTGTCTCCTCTCCCCAAAGCTGGATCATTTGTCAGACAGGTGAACAAACCTCCAAAGGTGTAAAAGAAGAAGTTTACCAGTTTCTTCCTTTTCTGAGACACTTTCTTCGCGCCTTCAAGAGGAAATCAATGATGAGATCAGAACATTTCAGTTGCAACTAAACAACTACAAAGAGGTAAGCTGTAGATAGCAGTGGCAAAAGCATGGTAAGCTGCACGGTGAATATTCTGTGAAGTGGGAAAACACTGTATGCTGTCTATGCGACTTTGAGTTTTAAATGTAAACCACACACAGCTCCAAGACGGTCAAAGAATAAACCCAAATCAAAAGTAGAGTTATCACTTTATGTTACCACACACATCACCTACAGCAACACATTAGATTGTTCACCGTTCATGCCGCGTTTGATGCACACGAGAAGGCAAAAATGTCAAAGCTGCAAATCCCAAAGTCCGAGTTCCAGCTAGATGAAACTAACTGAAAAAGTCCTCCATATGATGTCATCTGGATTTTTTTTTGCAGCTGTGGTGATATCATTTGGTTACTCTCAAACTTGGTTGAACTTTGTTGTCTTTTTTAACCATGACCACAATCAATTAAATTTTGGGCTGCAAGCGGCCACTCACTGACTAAGGAGGTCATTAACAGTATGTCAAATAAATAGTGATGTGGAAAGTATTAACTGATCTTAACTCCTTTGGGATCTCATTGCGACGCTAAATGTACCTTTTGGCCTCACTATTTGACACCATGGCAATGACAGTGGCTGCATGTTGGACCTGTTGTCATGATGACAATTAGTCATCATGACAAGTGCTCTGTTGCTGGTAATGTATTTGTACTGTTTCTCACCAGAAACTGCTGAAATATAATACATAAAAAAAAAAAAACAGAACAAAATCACGATTTTACTGTTAGGAAGCAATTAATGCTTTATATTTGAATGAACTGAGAGGCTATTAGAGTATAATCCCATTCTTTGCACTTTGTGCTTGGTGTCTGAAGAACGCACAATTTAAATATACTGTCCAGCATTCAAAATTATTGTATGATCCCTTGGATGGCATGACACTAAATGCCCCACCATCATACAGCTGCAGCCTCACATAAAATAAGCAGAAAACACAGTTGACATGGAAATATTTCATCACCTCATGTGAGGTGTTTGCGTGACCAAAAATAGCATAACATCTTAGCTTAGCATATGGTTTTGTCAAGTTGCTGCTGCAGCAGCAGAATAATGATGTCTGTGTTCATCCCGGTGTCATTAGTTGTGTTGTCATGGACAAAATATCTCTTTTCTTCCTGGCTTCCCCACCAGAGACTGCATGTACAGTTTGACCTGCACGACTTTACCCTTAATTCCCCTAGCAGGCTAATCTTAGCACTTAGACTGCTGTTAAAGCTCACAATACCATTAGCAGGCTGATGCTCAGACTGAGAATCCAGATCTGCAGCTACGGTATATGCCAGTATTTTTTCCCAATAATTTATTCTTATATTTTTTATCATGGTCGCATCATGAGGAATTACAAGGGCCCTGTCACAAACAATGGTGATCACGTCATATAAATGCATGCACACTTCATTACCCTCTCTGGCCAACAGTCACATTTAGGACACATTCATTCACAACACACAATTACAACAAAGTTATTTTTTATGCATCAGTGCTACCCTAGAAATAATGGAAAAAATAATATAAGTGAACTTTAAAAAGAGACTTTGGTAGTTTTTCATTCACCATTCCTCAGGAAAAGTCATTTTCTTGTGAAGAAACTGCCTTACACAGAAAAAGTGAGGATTCCAACTGTGCAGCCACCTTTTAAGCTTGTCATCGTGCTGATGGTGAGCAGCTGATGACCTTTGGCTTCACAGAGAGCAGCAGGAGTCATCCCTGTGGAAACACTGTCATCTGATATTTGGGGGAGTTGTGAAAATGAGACACACACACTGTTGCTGCATTTGCTTGAAAATGACTTGATCCTGCAGGTCACTCTGGTGAAGAGGTCTGTGACCAGAATGTCAGAATCAGTTTATTGTAAAAGTTCCTTGCGAGAATCAGTTGTTCAAAGACACATCAAGCAAAATGCAACACAAAGTGCACTTTACATACTGTCTCTACCAGTCATCAGCAGCATATTAAGCCATGTAGTGTCTAAATAATGTTGAACTGATTGATGTCTAATTATGAGACTTTATTTTGATGTAATAATGCAATAATCACTCTTCATATGTGTGATCCAAAAAACACCACCCCATGCTATGACTGGATTAGAGCGGCAGCTTCCAGCTGTATTCTAAATCCTGAGGATCAGACTAGAAGGCCACTGGAAGACATTTCATATATTCAGGCTCTGAAGATTCATTTGCCTGTATTAATGAATGATCGCAGGTGCTGAGTGCAGCAACACGCCAATCTAGTTAATTCTTGTCTATTTTGTTTCAATACTGACCTTTCAATTGCAAGTAAATTAAATGAGAAATTGGGGCAGCTGTGGTTCAGGAGACGGCACGGTCACCCACCAACCATGGGGTTTGGCATGTCAATCTCCAGCTCCAGTCTCCACATGGCAATGTGTCCTTAAGCAAGACGGTGAAGCCCAAGTTGCTCCGGGAGGGTCTGTAACTTTGCATGGTGTCTTTCCCTTCATTCATGTGTGTTAGGAAACAAAAACACTTTGCTTAAACAAATGATCAGAATTAATTTACACAATGCAATGCAGTGCAACACAAAATTACATAACTAAATATTTTGCCAATTACCATTTTACTGATAGATTCAGTATGACCATAACTTGCCATATACTATATCTTTCAATGTCTTCTGATTGCATGAATGAGTAGTGTGATCCTGGCAGCGATATGTTTCCTTAAAGTCTACTGACAATTAGTTTTCTGGAGACAGGGTTTAGCTGGAAGCTGTTTACTTTCTATCCAGCACCAAACACCAGAAAAACACAGTTAGCAACTAGCAGGTGAACATAGTGGAGCGGATATTCCCCTCAGGAGTTGGTAGAGACATAAAAACAGAGCTAAATGAAAATAAATGCTAGACAAACATTCATCAAACTGCCAGAAACATGACTTCAACTAAATAATAATGTTGCTACAACTAAGGCCTTGCAGCTGTATGCCTCCACCAACCAATGAAGTTGCAGTTTATATGCATGTCTGTCCACTCATATTCTAGTCAGTTCATTCATGTGTCCAAGTGGATGTTTGCACCATATGTAATGAAATTCTCTGCAGGCGTTCCTGAGATATCGCATTTACAAGAATGGGATAGATATGAGATCACAGTGACCTCGATCTCTGACCTTTTTACGAACCACCAAAATATATTAAGTTTGCCCTCGAGTCTGATGTTTGTGCCAAATTTGAAGAAGATCCCTCAATAGGTCCCTTTAATACCCCTTTGTTGTTTTCCCACCTTGTTTCTACTGCTCCCAAGTGGCAGGTTATTGCAGGGTTTAAGTGTTCAGGTGTATAGCAATTTGAATATTAAACCATTCCATGATGAATGAAAAACACCTGCTGAGAAAGGTGGTGTGATCTGGTTAAAAACTCCAGGAACCAGCTAGACATTGTGAGGAGATTATTTAGCCTTCTGCTATCTCCAAGATCAAGAATGATCTTTATCCTTGTATGATCATGTGTCATAAAAGCACCTACCTACTAAAACAAAGGGTGTATGCAGAAGCTCCTCAAACAGTGCATGAGCAAACACAAGGAATTAACTTTTGGGAAAATATCCATTCCTATTTAGAGAATTAGTGTCTCAGAAGATAAGATAAAAATATCCTTTGTTTTAAGTTTATTCAGTTTCTATGGATACCACATTGCTGCTATGAGCTGGATTTGTAGAGTGTATGTGGTAAAGACATGTGATCCATACATACAATATAAATATTTATGACAAAGAGGAAACTGTTGCTTCTTCCTCTATATGTTCTGTATGACGTCAATATGAACATAGTGTCTGTCTTTTGGATGCACTGTTCAAATGATGTGGATTTTAGCATTTGTTGTTCTTGTCCAGTCATTTCAGTTATTTGTTACGGACTAAATGCAAATCCATGTCCTTTTACTTCAACTGTTTTACTCCTCAGATCTGATTCTTAATTAGACTGAAGTCAATAGTGAGGATAAGCTATTCCCTTTTGGCTGAATGTGATCTCTTTGTCAAAGGGCTTAGATTAACTGAACGCCCAATTAGCCAGGGTTCATTAATTCATTCAAACCGGTCCGTGCTTTACTTTTGTTTTCTGCATTATTCTGAGCTTCTTTGTTTTTCGTGATTAGTCTTTACAAGGAATACAGTGGTTGCTGGATTACAGGGGAAAGAACACAAATATGCCCAAAAGTCTTTTTTCCAGTCACTTGCTTTTTTTTTTTTTTTTACCCCCTTCTGTTCCGCCTCTCTGTAGTCTCTGAGATTACTTCAAGTGTGAGAAGTCAACGTCTGCTGTCACTGTTAAAGAGATGTCAGCTTATAACTCAGCAGGTCTGTTGATCATTATGGCTTTGATTATAGCTGTGCAAAATAACAGCTCCTCTCTCAGTGCAATCTGTGCAGGCCTTCCTCTGTCTGCTCTGCTATGTGCCATTTACTGGGGTCCTTTGTTTCTGTTATAATGGTTATTTACAGTGATGTTTTACTGAGACTGTCCTGTATAATACCACTTTATAGGTCATTTGAAACAGCAGCAAAAAAAAAACAGTCAAAAATGTTCATTTATACTAACCCTAATCATGTTTATCCAGTGCCTAAACCTAACCAAATCACTTTGCTTGCACAATTGTTGTCCAGCGTTTTTGACCTTCTGGACCTTTTGCTGGGGACTACAGTGGGTATCAGGTCATGCTGATATAAATACGCTGGACCACATGTCATGACAGGTGACACCATTCTCAGCCCTGACCTACAGCTACCTTTAAACTGACCTAACATACTTTCAAGTTGCTTTCGACACCTACCTCAGATGCCTATATCTGCACTACATCGGTTGGTGAGCTAACCCGCTTACATGTGTCAGTGTCACCTACCAGACCAAACAGCATCATGTTTAAGCTAACTAATGCTAAGCTAGCTAGCATGCTGGCAGTATGCTGAGTTGTGAATGATTTTCTTTTGATTAATAGACTGATTAATCATCAAATAATAGTTTCAGCATGTATATAAAACATATAAACTGATATTTTGGGCTGGTGTTACAGTACATCAGACATTAAGGGATCAGCAGTCATTACAGTTCATCCTGAGGGAAGCAGGAACCGTTTCATACCAGTCCAATCAATCTAAGTTTTTTCCATGTCATCAGGTCAGATGGCAGTTTGTCCGCCACATTGGATGTGTTGCCAAGCGTCCTGACCAACTAGTGAAACTAGACCAACCTAGATGGGTTTGAGTGCTCGATGATACAAGTCAAGGTAGTCAAAGTGTGGTTCATGTGTTGAATGCAGCGTGTTCTGTTTGCCACCATGATGAACCCCCAACAGTAACCATGTCGACTCAGCACTCTGTGACAATTCCCATATCACAGGAAAAAGAGGAAATACAGTATGTCCACCACATTAGACAGCATCACATGTGCACTGCAGTCCAGTCAGTGACACGTCCAATACAGAGAGGAACTGAAAATCATGCAATCAATTTAGATTGCTAAAACACTATTCTAGTTGTTGTAGCCAGCAACTTGTCTACATTTAATGTGCAGATTTTCCCATAAGTTTGAAACGTGTATGTGTGGTGGTGATGTGTGTTGATTGTGACTATGAAGCAGACAGAGATACAGATCAGTGTTGGTCTGGGGAAGGGAAGAAAGTAGTTGGTAAATGGTTTTATTTCTGAGATGAAACCACTGATGCCACTTTCATTCTCCTCTGAGACGCCCCTGCAGCTGAGTGCATGTGAAACTTGAGAGCCCATCATCAGGACAGAGTTCTGCGTTATTCGACTTACTGGCAGCATTGGAAACACTTTCTCGATGACAACAATTAAAAAACACCCCCATCGTGAGCAACACAATACTGCATCTGTGACGGCCAGAAACTAATCATATGGTTGTAAACAAACACCAAAAAATATATTGGTTTCAGATAACCACTAAGATACGGCAGATTTCCAGCTGTGCTGTGCACATCTCTTACTCAGTATTACTCCTGAGTGATGTAATTTGATGACTTTTTGCATCAACGTGGACAGAATAATCATGGAAGGGAAATTCAATTAGTTTTTGTGTTCCACAGACATCTGCCTCTCCCCTCACACAAAAAGAAATGCTGATGTATTTGTGCAGAGCACTTCACCTCTAACTGACCTTGTGATGCTGCTCAGTGAGTTGCAGTGTTAGATTTGTCAAAGTCAGCATACACATACAGGATTCGGTGGATGAACTGCATGCCATCATGCCTATTTACAGCTCAAGTGGTACTTGATTTTTTGGTCACCAAGAACATTGACTAACCACTGGGGTTTGCTTTTAGACTAGTCTGCAAGTCAACATGCTCACCAGGACAGTGGTAACTGATATCTGGCAGGTATGTTCACCATCTTAGTATAGTGTTGCAGCATGCTAACATTTTTAGTTGTAAGGCTTTATTTGCTTTCTTCTGAGAATGCGCACACACAGCAGAGTGCAGACCAGGGTCTCAAAGCACAACCATCAAAATGAAAACACATCACACAACACATCAGGGTGGAGTCTTGAAGTTGTTTCTGGTATCCTGTGACTAACATGTCACCATAGATACCAAATATTTGAATCATCCCTTTCAAAAACATTACAACACATCATTGGCTCTTATTACAATAAAATAACTAATCATAAGTATACAGTAAATATGTACATATGTTGTGTGATCTCTGCACCTACTTTTTAAAAATAAAAATAGATTTCCCTTCAATATTAAAACCAATTGTGGAAAAATCATTATACACACATTATTCCCCAATAAACAAATTTTTTCCTCATCCCCACTCATCAGTGGGAAAACAAGTGTACATTCCATGCATTCTTTCAACCTCCCGCGTATACACCCGTGGCCAAAAGTTTTGAGAATGACACAAATATTAATTTTCACAAAGTTTGTTGCCTCAGTTTTTATAATAACAATAAGCATATACTCCAGAACGTTATGAAGAGTGATCAGATGAATTGTAATTATTTTCAAATTCCCTCTTTTGCATGTAAATGAACTTAGACCCAAAAAACACATTTCTGCTGCATTTCAGCCCTGCCACAAAAGGACCTGCTGACATCATTTCAGTGATCCTCTTGTTAACACAGGTGAGGAAGACTAAGCTGGAGATCACTCTGTCATGCTGATTGAGTTAGAATAGCAGACTTGATGCTTT
>JAUMHL010000028.1:23109166-23120621 GCA_032362345.1 Sandelia bainsii | reverse complement strand
TTTTGGGTCCATTGCCAGGGAACTTTGTGAAAACCAATACTTGTGTCATTCTCAAAACTTTTGGCCACGGGTGTACTTACATCACTTAACACAATGAATCTGTGCATGTGAGAAGTGACCATCCTACAGGAGACTAGAGTTTATGGTGTGTCAGATGAGTAATGGTTTAATGGAAAAGGACCCAATATGCAGACCAGAACCAGAGAAGTAAAAGAATGACAGGAATTGTATTGTGACAGGTGAACAATGATAAATTATGAGGAGTGAAGACTGAGGGGGAAACTAATGGACAAACAGACAAGAAGCTAACCAGGGAGTGAGGAAAAGGTAAACTATACAGGGAAAAGGACAGACAGTGTGGAGGACAGGTGAGCTAATAACTAATAGTGAACAGACCAAAACCGAGCCACTTACAAAGGTGAGTAGAGGAGAAGAGTCCAAAGGTGAAGGAGGGGGCCTGGAGATCTGGTGGCCTGAATCGAGTGCAAGCAAGCCAAGGGAAAAGAATGAGCAGACAATCAGAGGGCATCCAGGGCAGAGTGAAGACAACAATGAACCAACAGAGAAAGTGAGCAGTGAAAGGTGTTATGTAGGAAGCAACTAACAAAGAGATCAGAGACACCTGGGAATGATTAGTGAGGGGAAGGTGAGCTGAGGGCGTGGGCAAAGTGAGTGAGGGAGAGACCAGGGAACCAGGAAAAAGGACCAGGGAATGTGACGTGACATGGTTACACAATGTGATATTATGAACATCGCTTAGCGATACGAATGTAAGCCAAACCACAACATTTGAACTAAAACTAACCATGTTTAATTTGTATGTAAACCCAACCCATGTGGCTTTGTGCCTAAACCCAACCAAACCACTGTGTTTGCACAATTGTAATCTGGACTCTTTGTTTAGGACTAGAAATTTTGCAAAGCCAACTGGTCCCTTGCACCATTTGAGTGCAACAGACCCCTGCTGTCATGGGGTCACTCTTGCAGATTTTATTCTAAACTTTCTGAGTCCATTTATGGAGGGTGTACAGTATAATGAGGGTGGTCGTTCAGCAGCAGCAGCCACACTACCAGACTCTGCTACCGCTAATAGTTCTCTGTAGATTCCAATGTAATGGGAACTACTGTTAATGTCATTGGAAGGCCAGCAACCGCAGCTTTCTTCCCTCAACCCACATCCTGGTGGAGCTTCAGAATTCCAGATGATAACTGGATAACTTTCCAGTTAGGTTGTTTTCAGGGAAGAAACACAGTTATGCCAGTGAATGGTAGCAATAGAGCCATAGTCTGAGTAGCCTGCTCTGAAAGTCGATGCAGCATCATGCAATCATTCAAATTTAGTAAAAGGTTTCAGAGACTGATCCTACAAAAAGATATTTAATAAAGCAAATCATATCATTTTATTACTTTGTAGTATTTTAGCCACACACACCATTAAACTATTCTGCTCTTTTGTGTTATTAATACGTTGGAAAATAGACCTATTTATTTCGAATTTCAGGGCCTGCCTATGAAAATAAAATACCTTCAGGCGCTGGCACTGACAAGCTGTTTTCTCCACCAACAATGCAAAGCAACAGCAGGATACTGTAAGTTTTGAGCAAGGCCTAAGATTATCTTCATGCATACTGTATGCCACAATGCTTACAAACTATAGTGTACTATCACACCTGCACCCACGCATACGCCCACGTTGGCTGAAAGTCATTGTGGCAAACAGAGGAAATGATAGTAGAAAGTGAAGAAAGACTATGAGGCATGTTAAGAGGAAGTCTGTACTGCAGAGAAAACTCTAAATAACTCAGCAAGGCAGATGCATGACAGCAATATTATTACTTTAGTAGTTGTTGCCAGTGCAGCAGTGTTACAAATTCTAATATTCAACTAAACCAAACAGACAGATACAAAGTGGACTGCAGTGAGAAGGAAGCATTATGTAAAACACAGGAACTCTGACACTATAGAAATGAACTATGGATGAGCATCATCCATGAGCAGCTTGTGTTGTTGGGTGGTGGGCGGCAGCTGTTTTTGCTGCCAGAGCCTGTTGTTTCCTCTGATTTAATGAGTGTCGGGGCCACATCGAGGCCACATCGGGGCTGATGTCACTATTCACCTCTGAGCCAAGAGTGGGATTTCACCGACTGGTGAAAACAGATAATGATGAACTGTTCTAACAGTTTGTTTGGCTCTTCCTTGCCTTTGTTTGTCACTGACAAATGTAAAACTGAGAGTTTTCTCTGCATGAGGACATTTATCACTCACATTTTAATGCGTATATATACTGGATAGTACACATGCATGTTTGAACTGCTATGTCAGAGTCACTGCTATGTTCTGGCTGACTTGTGTTTTGCTCTTGTTTGTTACCCTTATCCCTGATTCAGGAGACACTATCTCTTTGCCAAGGAAGCCTTGTCCACACTTGTTTAAATTTATTTACATTTATTATTTCAGTATTTATTCATCTGAAGGCTGGTTGATGATTTTAGGTTAAAGTCATAAAATAAAATGATTATCATGTTTACTAAGATTAGTTACTCTCACCTCATAGAGATTCAGAGATGTACAGTAAATCACCTTGATAGCTCAGTGGGTAGAGCAGTCATCTTCCAACCCAAGGGTGAGTGGTTCAATTCTCAGTTCTGGCAAGCTACATGTCGAGGTGTCCTTGGACAAGACACCAAAACCCCGTAGTAGTGCTGACACAGGTCTAGCAGCTGTCCAAACAACAATTTCCCCAAGGGGATCAATAAAGTATCAATTATTAATCTTATTCCTTTACCTTTTTAATATGTTAATGCATTGCTCTTGGTTGCTCATGGATCTACTTTTACTAAACTGACTATGTGCGGACCTAAAGAAAAACTAGAACTTCATCTACACTACAACTCATGGAATTAAATTGTCACATACGCTGCTTTTATGCTGCAAAATGAGTTTAGAAAGCTGAATAAAGCATTCAGCTGCTTTGTCAGAGAGGCTTTTGTAAGCTGCTGACATGTACTTTGAATTTGCCGGTTCAGTGGTAAAACATACACTGTGTTGAAGTATTCTCATTACACTGCAGAGGCAGCTCTTGTGTTCTGTAATGCGCCTTTGTAATTGCCTCTTGATTCCAGTTGAGTGCTGCTGAACAGCTCCTTGTGCTTCTGAATTACATGCACAAGTTCTTGTCTCCCTCTGCAGGACATCAGCAGAGCGCTCTAGTTTCCTCTAGCTGCTCCAGTCACCGTAACGCAGCACATGAACACGCAGTGGTGTGGTTGTACTTACAGAACAGGGTTGCACGTGTGGCATGAGTTGATTTCCCCAAACTGAGTTTCTGGTCTCTCAACATGAGATTTGTTTTAATTTGAAAGGTAGACCGCCAGATGCAGGACGATATGATGTGGATATTTATTGTTATTATTTCATATCAAAATACACAAAGTTGCATATTTGAGTTCTCTTACATTAAACAAACACAAATATTATTAATAGCATGCAGCTTATGCTACATTTAGTTGCTGCCTTTATTCCGGTAATATTTTCATGCATCTTGGTTCCACCTAGTTCAATAACCCACTTCAGCATTCAGAGGAGCATTTGTGCACCTGAAGCCCAGGAAACTGACTCATGTCTCTGAGAAAATGATGTTGAGTTTTCAGAAGTGACTGCAAACAGACAAAGTCATGTTTATTCCACACAGACAGAAATTATACTGTTGCTCTGCAGCTGACCCTGTCACTTTGTAATATTCTGTTCTCTTTTAGCACCAAATCAAGACAGCACACACTAGAGCAGTTAAAAAAAGAGTGGTTAAAATGTGCATTGATGTGTGGGGTCATTAGAGCAGTGCTAATGATGAGGTCAGTTAAGCTTCATGCCCTTTGTGTGAGGATGATCTCAGTTCCTCTTTTTCTTTTCTTTTTTTGATGAAATGACACAAAAGTGAGCTGAATAAAAGAAATGCCAGGCTCATCATGTATTACATTCCATTTCGATTTCAAACTCATTACATCACGGAGCGCTAAAGGGCGCGTGAGTCACCGTGGCATATCTGTCTCAGTGGGCTGGAGAAGCCCACGTGCTGCTTTTTCACCCGTGGTGATGTCATAACCAGAGACTTTCTAAACACAAGGTCCATTCACAAAGACCTCCTCCCGACACGGGGACCAAGCTCCAAACAAGCTGTCTCCATAGCAACTGCAGCCTCCAGGCATGTCCTCTTTCTTTTTTGTTATTTGACGGAGGAACAGGAGTTTGAAACTGTGCGTACTGTCCATGATCACATGCACCAGTGTAAACAGAACAATATTACTAAGTTCAACTTTAACTTCTGAATATTTTTATGTTGTAGAAATTATAAACAAACATTGGCCTCCCATGAGAGTCAGTTTTCCTGGCCCAGGACAGGAGGGTAGAGCTTGATGAGTCACTGTCTGCTATGAGTCTACAAATTTTCCTCTCATTTAGGCACCACAGAGAGTGAAGAGGCTCTACTGTACACACTGACAGCACTATCTGACACGACAGGAGCCCCGAACATGTTGCTGATGCAGTGTAATATTTGAATAACGTTTTCATTTGTCAATTAATTCATAAGGGCAACTACAAACATGCACTAAACCCCATAATAGTATGTACAGCTGCAACAATTTCCCCATGGGGGTCAATAAATATATTATTATTGTTAATATTAGTATTAAAAACAAGGAGAGTCATGATGTATATGGTTATTATTTATTGCTACTTTTGAGCATACAAAAATAGCATGAAACAAACTTTTTAAAGAGGCTTAAATCAGACAAACATGTTTCATTGAATAAGTATTAATTCATTAGCAAAGACTGTAAAATAATAATAATAACAAATGCAGAAACAAAAATATAACCTATCAAGAGGATACTTTAAAAAGCTTAACGTAATTTATCATAGTTCCCTTCAGAAAGAAAAGTTGTACATTGTAATAAAAAGATAATAACGATAACTGGAATCTGTGCATATTATAAACACATGCATCAGATACATGAGAGAAATCATTGCATTTTAGTTACACTTTATCATAACATGGACAATCATCTATCTAATATTTACAGAAAAGGGGAAAATCTGTTTCATATAGATTACATTCAAGAAATGTCTGATGCACTTGTGCTGTGCTGTACTGGCTCAATGAGAAATAATATTAATAGATCAATGTCAGCTTCACGAATATTACAAAATATAATCTTATTTTCTATCAAATAGAACCATTTCAAATATTAAACATTGACATTCAGTCTTGCATTTGCTTCTATTTTTCTAACAAGTATTTTTCTACTTCACTTTTTTAAAAATCATGTACAAATGCACTTTTAATGTACTCCAATTCACTCAGTGAAATATTATAACACTACAAAAATATTTTTTTATACTACAGCTCTTTTTTTTTACCACCAAAAGAATGTGTATTAGCACATCAATAAATCATTACTGTATATCCCTATTGTGCTTACAGTATATTAGCTATTGCAGAAAATAGAATGAAAGCTCTTTACACCAGCAAGCATGAAGTTTCTGCATCTGCATTCATGCAGCTATTTGGCTTTAAGTATCATGATTGTCATGATGGTTGATGGGTGTACACAAAGTAGCTCATATGCTTTGGATGTTCTGTCTTAGACTGTGAAAACAGCCACGTTAGGTATTAGACTAGAATCAAATCAAAAAGGCAGGAGTGCGAAATTCCTCACTTCGGCTTGCATGAGCCAGACTTCATGCAAATTTTAAAAGATTTTAAATGATTGAAAAAAACAAAAAACAAACAAAACAAGTCCAGCATAGAAATAATTAAAAATTGGTGACCTATGCTGTCACTTAAGCATCACAAGGTTCCGTGAAGCTCATTTGGTTTATAACCTGAATATAATGCAATTTATATTTATAAACAAGTAGAAAACAGTATATTATTCACATAACTCAGTATTATATAAAAAGTAATAATATTGCCCCCTTAATGAAAACAGTGCATATTAGGGGATGTCATAATAGTTAATTTGTATATGTTTAAGTCAGCGGGCATTTCACTCCAGTTGCAAAACTGCACTTAAAATGAGATGATCAGCGTGTAAATGTTTTCTTGTAAAACTGCATATGAAGTTACATGTTACATGTGCAAAAAGATGACAAAAAGTACTTGAGCATCATATTTGGACTTTTGGTGTGACATTATCCTTTTGACCAATCGATTTTTCAGAAAGTTCACTGCTTGTGAAACTGCTACGTAACCATGGTTCAGCTGTATGAGGCAAAGCGGTGTGAGTTTATTGCCTGGGGCAGTATTATCAGGAGGATTAGTCCTGATTTGATCCTGAACAGAGAAAGTGAAGAAAATAAGGCACTTTTGCCTGTTGTTTGTCGTTGGTTTGTTAGAAACCACGTTTATTGCAGGAACACATCCAAAGCAAACACAGCAGCCTGGAGCTGATATTTCTATCTCAATGGGTAAGGAAAATGAGGAACAGAAGGTCTGATTGTTGGTGGAAGTGCGTCACTTCAATGGAAGGTGAAGACTGCGTGTGTGTGTGTGTGTGTGTGTGTGTGTATCGAAGAGGATATGTTGTGATTTCCTTCCCAGGTCTGTCCTCTATGTCTGCCCTCTGGCCTGGACACCCGTCAGATCCTTTCTTATGATCTCATTCACTGTAAAGCAAGGAAAAACAGTGATGTAAGACAGTGACAATTTCAGTGTTTTTCACAATAAAATGCCCGAAATAGTCTTAAAACAGAGCAGCTCTAAAATGAGAAATCGATTAAATTCCTGGGATACTCTTCTCCTTACAGATGTCACTGATGTTTGTGTGCAGGGCATTGTTGGAAGGCAGACAAACACTGCATTAATGTGGAGTAACCACTAGAGGTAGAGCTAAGCTAGAGCCTGCAGGGTAAGCGATTACTTCCTGTTGCTCAGATGATTACAACAACGTGTATACACATCAACAAAAGAGGAAGAGGGTTGAAATGGAAACTTTCATGGTGTCATGGTTCTAAAAATAGAGGCACAACAAGCAGGAGATATAAAACCTGTGTCATATATTTACGATTAAATTCAATATTGGATATGTGGATTTAATCATTTATGTTATTTACACCTGCCAATGTGTAATCTATAGGTTTGGGGTATTTGGAATATTTTTTGTGTATGTGTTTTTAAACTAATCACAAACATCCAAGCAGTAAAATGTAGAGGAAGTACGTGTAACAACCTACCGCTGCATGTGTTCAAACACCTTCAACAAGTCACATTGTCAACACGTAGTTCTGCATTGAGCAGTGAGAAATGATAGCTATGTGTAACATGTCATCACTCCAGATATGCCACACCATCTGTGCTAAACTCGCCTGTTTATCTGCCTCTGTGTCTGTCTGTGTTCAGTGGCACTCATTCGAACACATTACACGCTTGTGCCACTGCTTTCACTGTGCCTCGGGGAACTCATTAGGTTCGATGACTAATAAAGTGTATCAAAGTGGGCCAAAAAAGCTTTTTGCTTGTTAACACACCATTACAGAGCATACTGTGTCTGTGATTGTGTAACCATGGTAATGGGCTACATGGTTATAGTATTGAGTTATTCAACTAAAGTTAAAAATGTACTTTAGCAAATACAAATTTAAAAAAGTGGTTTGTTTATCAGTCTGTGAAAACACAAAAATTATGTTATTTTATAATGCTTTTCTTATGTCGTATTAGCTTTGGTTAGCATTTATTGGATGCTGGGGGAACAGCTAGCATGGATCTGTTTTAAAAGTTTCAAAAAACTCTACACTAAAACTTACTTTTAGTGTAGAAACAAATTAGAAATAAAGTGTTTCTTAATATGCTTCGGAGGCGCTGGTAGGCAGATTTTTATCATTGGAAAGAGCCAGGCTATCTGTTTCCTCTTTATGTGAAGTTAAGCTAAACTAACTGGTTGTTGACTGAAGCCAGTCAGAAGCCTATTAGCTTGGGTTGGCATATACACTGGATAAAGTGGAGAACAGCTAGAACAAAAGTTAAAATAATTCTGCTTACTGGTCAATTTAACACTTAAAAATAAAAAACCTATAAATAAACTTTGTTAGCTTTAGAGATGCTGTTAGGCAGGTTTCCCCCCCTTTTGACAAAACCTGCTGCTTTTTCCCTGTTCTCTTAAGCTAAGCTAAGCTAACTGGTTGTAGGCTGTAGTCTCAAATTTAATGTACACATATGAGAGTAGTGTCAATAGCTTGAAGGCTAAAAACTTACTCCCGTAAACTCACCCTGGATGAATGAAAAATGAAAACTATTCTTATACTTGTCAATAAAACAACCGCAACAACACAACAACAACAACCTGCAGAAATGACTGAACGCTGCTACCTCAGCACTGCGTTTTTGTAACGGCAGAGGAATAACGAGGCTTTGTAAACTCTATTTCCAGCCTTGATTTACATAGTGGAAGGCGAGTCAAAGGGTGCAACTATTAAAAGTCACGTAAAGTGAAATCAGACACCATCTCCCCCACAAATCAGCATCTCTCAGCACGTAAGACTTTTAAGGGCAGATCAGCTCACCACCAAATTAGCTTAAAAAAAAAGTGTGCCTCTTTTGTGTTTTCTCAAATGAGATGTGTAGTCAAGAGCTGGAAATAAGACAACAGACAAAAATGCACCATCTGTGTGTATCTCTCTGTGATCAGTTGCAGATGTGAAAGAGAAACAGCAGCTCAACACTGAGCACATTTTACAGCCAGAGCAGCATCTGAGAATTACCAAACTGCAGGAGCAGCCAAGCTGTGTGCTCTGCTGTCGTCACAACATCAGCGTCCCTGTTTATTTTAGTCTGTAGTGAAAGGCCCCCCCCCGACAGCTAATGCTAATGGAGAAACTTTCATCTCCCCAGCAGTGCCACAGGATTTTTCCTGAGCATAAAACGAGCTCAGAGAAGCAGCAGGAGCGCCACAGCGGGGCAACATACAGTGGGGCTTTACTGAATCTAATGAAGGGTTGGCACGTACTGGCTATTTGAGGCTGGCTCAGAGAACACTCTGGCTAGTATCTTCAGTAGGTGAGTGTCTGGCTCCTGACTTCTGCACCAATGAGCTGCATTGTTTACCAATGGACGGTGGGAGGAGAGAGAGACAGAGAGCGACACCCTGTACAGTAGCTGACTCACTGCCCGCTGTGAGCTGGAATGTGCGTGTTTGTGTGTCTGCAAGAATTTGCATGTTTGTACAGTGTATGCGTTTGCTGCATGTTCATGGATTATGTATGAGCGGATCAGTTCGACTGAGGCTGTAATGACAGTGTGTAGCTGAAAACCATAGAGAAGAGAAAGTAGAGTAAGTGGACTGACAGCTAACCACCAGACTTACCACAGATCCAATTTGCCTGCGCTCACATTCTGTCTTGAAACAATACCCACACACCCATATTTACAGTGAAAGAGTTATTGGTCACTGTTATTGTTCCATCTCTCTATACCGACTGCAAAGATATCTGTTTCAAACGTGACTAATGAAAGAAGTAAGAGATCAATCTCATTCTTTTCTGTGCAGACGTGCATTCTAAAGTTCAGCTGCAGGTTTTAGCTGCATAGTTAAAAGTCAAAAGAAAAAGGATATTTTCTAATGTTATACATTTTTGTGACAGATCAGCAATGTCTAAAGAAACACAGGTTTTTTTGCACTAGTAAAGTAGCTTTGGGAGATACACATTTGATTTGACTAAGACTGCTGAAGCCATATTACCTTCAGATTAACTTAAAAATACATTTTAGCCATGCTACGCTTGCAGCACACTCGCCAAAATTCTGAATTTATTTTCGGAATCCTCATGGGCTCTTCTAAGTGGTTGGAGTCAAAAACAATCAGTGAACAACGTTTCTCAGGGATGACAATTTCTTCTCCAACAATAATAAAGATGGTTACAGGAAATGATGTCATCAATCAAAGAATGAAAAGATTTTTTTCTTTATATTTACAACCTGTAATTTTATATAATCAATATAACATTCATTGTTCCTTCAAAAAGATGGTAAAGTACTAATATATATACTATAAATACTATTGTCCAACTGCACTAGGTAAAGCGACCAAAATAATGTTATGTCCTGCCACCATTTTTGTTTTTAAGGACAGGAAGCTGTCATCCTCTAGAAACCGACTAAAATGGTACTTCTCCTGGACGGGGACCAGGATTGTTTTTGACTCTGACCACCTGGAAGATTCTTTCAGGATTCTGTAAATACCTTCAGAATTTGTGTGAGTGTTACCATGACCCTACGGAGTAAGAAACTGTTACCATGTACTGCTCTATGGGGCGTCTGATGAGTTAGCACTGTGACTTGAATTTATGTAATACAGGAGAGTTTCACCAAAGAGGAATCTTACTGATATTGGTGATTCTCTGACTTTTCCTCCAGTGTCATCGACAAATCAAACTTTCAATTTGTTTAATACTTTTCTTATCAAAAGTTAGCATGCTAACATTTACATGGTAAACATTATACCAGCTTAAATTGTTAGCAGTGTCATGCTAATGTTGGCTATAGCCTTAAAACACCTCTGTTTAGTCACTTAGTCACTAGCATTGTACATGTGAGAACTTTAATATTGTTTAAAGACAAATGCTAAAACATGAGAATATATCATTTTAGAGGCTGACAAACAAAAAAGAACCACAATACATGAACAAATATACTGAAATAATTAATACACTGTAATTAGGGTCTACAAGCGTCCACCGTGAATGCATCCCTAGAGCTATAGCACCGTCTGGATACTGCTAATTTGTGTATTTGATTAACCCTTTGTATGGGAAGCAAGTGAACTGAGACTAATGTGTGTTCACTAGGCTGTTGCTGTGTGCTTTATCTCTCCTGCCCTGATCTCTACCTGCTGGAACAATCTTACCTGCTCCACTGCCTCTGGGCTTTATTCCACACCCACTAAATCTGTCAGCCTTTGTAAACTATCCCTCATTTGGCTCTTTTCTGTTTTCCCAAATGGTGCAGCATGCAGTGCGCTATCCCAGACATTCTTGACTCTTTGTGGTCTAAAAATAAGGCAAGTTGTATTTCAGTTGAATATAGGATAAATTACTTCTTAAGAATCAAGATTCGGTCTTGCACAAGCAGCGTGAAGTCATGGGAACCCGTGGGAAGCCTGAACACACAAGACATCTGAGTGGGAGAGACCATTTTGGTACAAAATGAAAAACCTCACTTTCACTTGAGTTGACACAGTTCAGGCACTTCTTAGATGTGAAGTGCTAAGATTCTTGCACACCTTTGCAGCTAGATGCTGCGGGATTTTTTTGACCTCACTTATCTTCACACACAAATAAATGTTTTGAATAGCGGGAAGTCCCCTGTTTATTTCTCTTTAAAGGCAATGACTAGATCCTAGAACTATATGGGTGGGGAAATTGTCACCTGTAGGTGTAATAAGAGGGGGGGGGGGGGGGGGGG
>JAUMHL010000028.1:23068773-23109009 GCA_032362345.1 Sandelia bainsii | reverse complement strand
CCCCCCCCCCCCCCCCTCAGCTCTTTCAATAAAAGAATTAAAACTGAACAGATGCAGAGGCACCGAGCTAACGCTAGCTGATCGGCGTCACCTTTTGATGATAACAGGATCAAACAGCAGTTTGACTGTTTCTCCAACTCCATCTCACAGCCCTGTTGCTGTTTACCCTGCAAGTCCCATCCAAAAAACACAAATTCCATTGCTGGCCTTTTTTTTTTTGTTTCATTTTTTCCATTGAAACAGACACACAGCCTCTTTCCTTTTCCTGCGAACTACCCTCCACCCTCCTGCTATCTTACAGGGATCAGGCTGGATTTCTAGAGGAGAGCAGCTGCAAATAGGAATGTCTTGTGCCAGATTGGCAGAATCCTGCAGTCGGAAAAAAGGCCAATCCTCTGGTGGGTTCCCCCCACAGAATCGAGGGGGCATAAGGCCAAGGAGAAGCCCGGGCCAAGCATAACAAACAAAGAGGCTTTCCCCTGCTCTCCCAGGCAGCCCGTTCCACTGTTTGATAATGGTTGCCATGGAACTTGTTTTTCACTTCATAACAGTGTCAACATGTCCAGGCGATCCAGCGTGTGACAGTTGCAGACAGACAGAGTCTTTAATGCAAGTGAGAAAGAAATAAAGCAAATTTTGCTGATGTGTGGCAGTGGCAGATGAACCCCTCCAACCAGCAGAATGTATGTTGCTGAATGGAGCAGCATGAGCAGACTGCCTTTAAACACACAGGCTGACACAGGCTCAGTGAAGGAATAACACTGTATCACCTCCAGAGCCAGTCAGTCATCAGTCTTCTTATTGTAAAACATAGTTTGGAGAACCTTTAACTCCAAAATAAGGACAAGGCTCAACCTCACGCCTGCTGGTGAACCTGGCCTGACATTAATTCATGTCAGACGGTGATGGGGTGGACAAGCACAAGTATAAACATATGACTCACAATCCCTGTTATTTCCACCTTGAGTGGAACAGAGCTACACCTCATGGAGAGGATTGTTTGAAGTGAGTGAGCCTGTTCTGTTTTGCTTTGTTCAGTGTGATACTACAGCACGTAGATCGGAGCAGGATGTGTGAAAAGGAGATGGTGTAGATATTGTAAATATCCTTGAATTGTTCTTAGGAAATGTCATATCTCTGATGGTGGGTCTTATCTTTCTCAAAAAGGCATTGTAAAAATCCATCACTTTGCCTGTTACAGTGAATAACACAACATGCTCCTCCATTCACTCAGAATATAAAAGCATTAACTTACACTCACCATCATCTAGGTAGGCCTGGTCCAAGTTCTCCTCTTTGACCGTCACCCTCCTCTGTCCATCTCCTGGAGCCTCCATCTGCCCTGTGCCAGGTGGAGCCCGACTTTTCTGCTGCTCCTTCTGCACAAAGGGCTGCTGTTGGATCACAGTGGAATAGTGCTGAGGGTGGGTGACCGCTCCCTGAGCCTGGGATGGCGTGTGCGTGGCAGCAGCCTGAGTGGAATACCCATCGCAGAAGATGATCTGCTGGGCGTCAGGCTGTTGAGCAGTGAGAGGTTGAGGGTCTCCTGCCCGAAGCAGGTGGTGGTTGGTGGGTGAAAACTGGATGATAGAAGGATGCTGCCCTGCACTGATGTGACCTACAGATTGAGCTGGGGAGCCCGTGTGGACCAGGACTGATCGGTGGGGGTCAGGCATCATCCCTCCAGTTTGCTGATAAAGACTTGGGCTGCCGCTCAGACTCTTGCCCCCGCGGGAGTAGATGATGGCCGAGTTCTGCTGCTGGAAACGTAGATCTGAGTTTGGAAGGCTGGAGCTGAGGCGCTGGCATGAGGACATGCTGGAGACCAGGCCAGTGTCAGGGTGGAGGACGCTGCGTGGGTTATGGTAGTAGGAATGAGGAGATAAGCCTAAGATCTGAGGCATGGCGAAGCCCATGTGGTCGGCTTCATACTCATCTATTGGTTCTGTCTTGATAGATGGAGCTGTATGAAAAAAAATCAAGTAGATGGATGTCGACATTCTGACAGGAAGCAGCATGAATTCATCTACTAACATTTTCCGTGTATGCATGTAATTAATATCTAATCATTTAGTGAAAAGTGTGAAACAAGCATACCACAACGAGTCTTATCAGCATTCTTACATGGCAGTGGTGTGTAGGTGAAATGTTGAGGTTGGCTGCGCTTCCTCTTGCCATTGATGACGTAAAAGTTGACTTTGACAGAAGTGCAGACAGCCGTGTCTCGGTAGGATGGCACCTCCACAAACAGCATGCTCTACAAGACAGAGCCGTGTTATGGACTGAAACGGATCTTTTTCATTGAAATAAGCCACCAAATTACAACATGACACGAGTGTTAAGGAACAGTCAAATACGTACAGGCTGGCTCTTATCTTTGTCCACTGTTGCTTCCATTTCCCAAATTTGCTGCCCATCTAGAAGTAAAGACAAAGTCAAACACTGTGGTGTTAGCAGCACAGTAAGCAGGATTGTTTGAAGACGTCCTGCACAGTGGGATTACACTGAAAATTATGAGCATTCATTTGGAAAATGATAAATCCTTATTCTACTTTTTCATTGTTTCGATTAATCCACTGATTTAGATAGAGTTATACACAGTAGGTGCACACACACACACCATAATGTGTGCCAGAGTGGACAGAGAAAACCTCTTTGTGTGCGTAGATGATATCGTTTCAAGCCACTTCCTCTTACACCGCCAAACACATGTACAGGTAGAGATAACCTACAGGTTTACCCCAAACACACCTACAGTACAGCCATCCATTAATCAGAGAGACATTCTGGTGGAGCACACACCTGCCTTCTCTCCAACCTGCAGCTCTGACAGAACGCACAAAAGTAGAAACGCAACATCAGCAGGGACGTGAGGAAATCTGCACATTCAGTCAATGCACTGCTCTACGTCTGTTTCGTTTTTTTTACAGTGTGCTACATCACACTTCCTTCAGGTTCCTTTTAAGCTGCCATTTGGGTGAAAAACTAAAGCTGACGTGTAAACTCTATGTGCCCTAACACATGATACGACATGTGCTGCATGTTACTCCAGGTGGGAAACCCTCATGTCAAACAGCAAATTGAAAACACGTGGCATACGTGAGTCAGCCTGAGGAAGGGGGATTCCACACATGCTGCCAACTTTTTTTTCTACACTTTACTTTTTATGATCAGCTCTCTCCATTTCTCTTACAGAACGAGATGACTGCTGCTTTCTTGGCATTTGCATGTGTTTGCATTTTGTTGCAACTCTACTCTCAGGGATACCCCGACTCCTGTTCTCCCCCTAGAGAGAACTGTGTGTGTGTGTGTGTGCGTGCGCGCACGTGAAGGTGGAAAAGGTGGAGAGAGGGAGCCGAACAGGTTTGACTTGGCTGGAGTAAGCTTTCCTCCGCACAGCCCTTCTTGTCCAAGCGTAGGAGCCAAGGCACCTCCAGCCAGAGGCAGCTGTCTCTCATTCAGAGGGATTTCACAGCTGCACTGGTCCAGAACGTTGTGTAATACAGAAACTCTCCAAAACAACGGCAATCCCTCTCCGTAAGATTTCTTTTTCCGCCTCTGTCTTACTATCCATTACCATGGCGTGTCGTAACACAAAGGCAGGGAACTCCAAAGGAAAAAATAGCACATGTCAATGCAAGTTTTAAGTTGAGGTAGCCTGTGGAGCGCCTGCTTAAAAAAAACAGATCACTCTCAGACAGCAGTGGAGTCGGTGAGTCACAATATGAGACAACTGTGCATCCCAAAGACCCTTCGAGCAGCAGCTCATGGCAAAGTGCTGAACTGCAAATACAGAACTGGCCCCGATTTATAGCAGGTGATAAACACAAACTGCCTGCAATACGTCCTTCACGAAAATCCAGTCCTGCTCACCCTTTAAATTCATTCATTCACTCATCATTCAGTGCTAACAGATCTTACAGACCTTTTTGATCTTATATGAGCAGCACATAGATGTGAAACTGTACTGATCATGGTCAAATCGCTCCAAATTAGCCCAAAAGAAAATTAGAAAAGAAGGCCGTTACTTACAGCTACTAAAATGGACAGAACACAACAGAATCCCGGATATGTATTTCATTTCATAAGCGTGATCCAGGGCATCAACAAACGTACATGAAACAACCTTTTCATGTCACGCGTGGAGCCATTGCTCAGACAACAAAAGGCCTATCTGAGCAGTGATAACAAACCATGGAGTGTGGAAGAAAAGGCCAAAAGGAAGTCAGGCAGCACTGTTATCATCAGGATCATGCAAATAACTGATGCTGCACCACCTATACGATGCTGCAGGTGAAATGAGAAAGCTGTGATCTTGTTTCACAGACATGAATGAGTCATTAGTTATCGCTACCCTTGCACAACATTTGTTGTTATAGCAGAAGTAACATATGCACAGACAATAGAGATTTTAGTGATGTGTATGGTTTATTAGCAATGTATGTCTTCAGAGTTTATGAACACACAAACATATATGTAGTCTTGTTAAACTAAAAAGTAAATGTTTCTGTGACACTCACCCTGGGTTTTCTCCATAAAAATGACCTTGGAATCGGAACTGAAGTTCTGCCCAGTCAGGATCATCTGCTGGCCGCCCAGAACGGAGCAGCTGTCCATGTCCTGCTTCTCCACCATGGGAAGCTCATGTGCTGAGCGCTGGGCTGCGGGCACACCGTACTGTTTAGTGCCTATTTATAGTCAACGCTTTGCACACAAACCTTGTAATATAACATAATCTTAAATCACTGTTGAAATATTCAAGTTCTGTATTATGTCTAATTATTATTATGTCATGACATTTGAAGACTTTTTTAAACATTTCATAGACTAAACAGTTCATCAGTACGCATTCTGCAGATTCAATAATTAGTTGCAGCCCTTAAAAGACTACAGTGAGAAAACACGTACATTGCACTTCATCTTAAAGGTCTTTGTTGGTTTCTCGCGAAGGCACAACAACTTATTACCAAGAAGTGACAGTGCTTTACAATAAAAAGAGGTGATGCTGAGTCATTCAGCAGCCACAGTCTTCGCTTTCAGTTTTAATAAGCAGCAATATAAATCTGTCAAATCACAACGTAACAAGAGAACCTGCACTTTTAGACAGGATTAGTTTGCATACAGTAACGTCCAATACAGGAAGAAGTTAGAATAACAGTCTGGTGCAATCTGACCAAAACCCCTCTGCAATAAATGCTAACTGCTGGATGTGAAGCTTGAAATGTAAAAGTGTCAGTTTGAGTAGTTATTTTAGGGTATTTTAAGGTATTATGATCACTGTGGAGTGGTGCAAAGTAACCAACTATACATACATATACTGTATGTTGAAAACATTTTTGATGTACTTCCATTTTATAATACTTCATACTTTTAGAAGGAAATGTACTTGTACTTTTCACTCTCATAACATGTAGCTATAACTGTATATAACTATCGCTGTAACTGCTAGTTACTGGCAGATTGCTAAATTTCCAAAAACACAATATATTGTGCATCAGTATTATTATTATTATTATGAGTATTATATTACTTTTGGTACTTTAAGTATATTTTTGTTTTGGTATTACTTTTACTTGTGTCCAAAAGATGCCAAATATATCAGGGTGAATTTAGGGAAACAAGTAGTGCTGGGTTTGAACATGTCACTTACTGTAAACATCATGTAGCTTCAGTGAGCTGGAACAAGCTGATACAAAGGATACTGATATTAGAAGATAAACACACCTCCTTAAGATGAAAGCAAACAGTAAAGTGTATGTGAAGGGGGTAATGTCACTGATATTTTTTCTATAACTGTCAGTTGTGTAGATACACCGGGCATTAACAATTTTTAGTGACGCTTCCTTCTTGTAGCTCATTATTGCCCATCAGCTCGGCTGAAATTCCACACTCGCTGAGGCTTTGAGGGACAACCCTGAGACCTTTGAACAGGTTTGGTGAAACAAAGAAAGTGACACCAATGGAGGGGCCCATGTCTCCTCAAACATCACTGACAGAGCCTGCTCATCAACAAGCTCAACAGATGCATCACAGGCGTCACTGTAAGCAACTCTACGCATGACTGGTTTCCATAGACCATGTTCCATGCTCTGAAGTTCATCTTGTGAAAGACAGGCAGCAACTGTTGTTCTGCTACTTTTATTGTAATCGGAAAAGTTGGACAACGGCTGTTTTGTATATTCTGCGTCATGATCTTTTACAGTGACAGGAATATATTGCATACAACCTGTGTCACACTGATATGATGAGTGTTACGTCTTGATCAGGGTGTTGGTCGAGGCTAGATAAAGAGCCCTCTTGTTTGAGTTTTGATTACATCAGATGCTTTAATAACACTGTGTACACATGCATGGATGTACCCAAACACAGACTTTACTACTGTGCACATTCAAACAGGTACACAGACACTGCAACATGCAGCGCCCACCTACTGGATGGAAGCCCTGCTTGCATAAAGACACCTTTGTGCACCAGTCTCCAGGCTCCAAACTCATTTGAATGTGGGTTCCTTTTTTTTTTTTTTTTTGCTGATGTCTATTTTGTATAAGGTTTTGTTAACTGATCCATCATCACACATGGGGAATTCATAACACAATCACTGTACATAGACTTGAAACTGATATTTTATAAAAGTATTAAGGATATAGCAGCTTACAGCACTCGATGGGATGTGAGGCCACTTGGAGAGAGACGTGCTGTCCACCAGGCTGCGGTATGTGCACACGAAACACAAGACGAACTCGGGTGTTTTTCCGACCGACGTCGGTCTCGCCCTTCCTCAGCTCGATGTCGGCATTCCTGAGCTTCAGGATCCCAGCACAGTCGATACTGGGAGAAAGAATAAATGTGTGATGCAACAGCGGCTAATGGCACATTATATTATTATTATGATTTTATATCATCTGATAAACATTATGATATTCTCACACTGCTTTCATGTTGTTCTTTGGCTCCAGGGGGATCTCCAGGACTTTGGTGCCACTGATAATCTTCTCATAGCTGGTGGTCGTGACTGTCTTGCCGGTGATGCGGTGGACTTGATAGAAAGCGTGGGGCTTGAGGATGCGCTCGTCCGCCGTACCGATGAAGATCTGCAGGCCAAGTGGATCCTTGCCTCTGTAGCCATGTAACTGCAGACACAAAAAGTCACAAGAAAAGACAGAGATATAGTACTCTGCGAAGGAAAAGTTTCTCCATAACCTTCTTGTTCCAACTCTGCATTTCCAGATGTTGTTTCCCCGCTGTCAGACCCACGTGTAAAAGCATGAGTCTTCCTTGTGCAGCCTGGAACAGAAGCCAGCGGAGAGCTCACATCCTGCAGACTTGTGCTAGCTCTTACATAATTGCATGGAGAATATTATCAGGGGTCATCTCTTTTCATTCACAGAACTGAAACTGCCATTAAGAGTGAGTCTGACACATTTGGCAAAAACCTGTAGTATATTTAACACTCTGCTGCAGAAATTAAAAATATTAGACAGGTGAAACTGTGAACTGGAGAGAAGCAGAGAAAGAGAGAGCGGGGAGAGAGAGAGAGAGATGTCACTTTTAGCCTGAAAGTGCCTCCTGAGGAAACCTGCAAAAACCACAAAGCTTCAACTTGCATCTAAATGCTGTTTTTGTGCAAACAGAGTAGTGCATAAGCTTTATCATAGTATGAACTGGTTGCATGTGGGCAGTAACTTTTTTTTTAAGTGACTCTTCATTCTAACTTCAACAAATGTCACTGCAGTAAGTTTGAATACCTCAAAAATGTTTCAAATCTGTTGCTTTGCTACACACTTTGTATCATTTTTCCTAGATAGAAGTGCACAGGTAGACTGTATCTGTTAATTGTGGTCAGAAAACACTACTTGTGTACACACTGTAATGAAATGATGATCTGAGCAAATGCAACTGCCACAGCGGCTGCCGGTTGTGAGCAGAAACTATGGCAACGCGAATGAGCACACTGGCTCCACATCCAGGTAGCTGACACACAGAGGAAGCCGACAGCAAACACTCAGCAGGCTCAACATGTGAGCATGTCGGGCCGGTTGTCATGGCAGTGGCAGGAGCGGTGAGTCATGACAGAGAGCAGTGTAGGAAAAGTAAAGTGGAGCGAGTGAGGCTCAGGGAAAGAGAGAGAGAGAGAGTGTGTAGAGGAGAGAAGGAAGGAAAACATGGAGAGCGAAGGAGGAGAGGAGGAAGAGAAAGGCGAGGTGAAGGAGTGCAGCTGTGGCTTAGCCAAGCCTGACCGTCTGATTGGCCTGGCAAACCAGGCAGAACTGACCTCAGTGTGAGGCCTTCAGGGACGGTCAGAAAATGAAAATAGGAGTAGGAGAAACTTTATTTCCAACGAGCCCCGAACTACAGTATCACCAACTAAAACAGCCTTTAAACATCACCACGGTAACGCAAAAAAAAAAAGGGAAGTTGAACCTATTCTTGGACAATAAAGGAAACACACTGCAGTTGTCACAGCCAATTTCAACACACTGTATTTGAATACCATGCTGTGGCTGCAAGAGAAATATGAGCATTTCTTTCTAAATCTACGACTATTTTGTGGCACTAGCTGTTACACACTCTACCCTACCCTACCCTAACACGAGACTCACAGTCAACAAAGCATGTGTGTGAGAGGAAGTCAGGGACAACATGAACACAGATGTGTTTGTGTGGTCAAAACCATGAGGGTAAGGGTGCGCAACAGCGCATTATTTTGAGCTGGAAATCTGACTGCCTGTGTCGCTCACTGACCTGAGTTCAATTCTGAGGGTTGTCATGAGGCTACAGTGTGTCACATATCTGGGGTGAGGTTGTCATTTATGAAACAGGGGGAAAGGAAAAGGTGCTATGAGAGTAGGAAGAGTTACTCATGCACAGTGATTTTCAATAGTTAGCCAGGGGCGATCAGACCACTGAATGCATAATGAGTAGGAAATACAACTGTGCGCCGTCGTCCAATCAGGGCTGCCCTAGACTCCCGGACCAGAAAAACCTGACAACATTAATGCATTCATTCAACAGAATTTGAATGAGAATTTACTCTACCTGCACAACAGGATGTCCTCCTGTGGGGGCTTTGACTGCACCTCTGCTTCCCTCCGTCTCGTAGTGAGCTCTGTGATGCGGCTTGGGCTGCACCTCAATGTGGAGTTCATACTGGTCTGTGCGACTGGGGATCGGCCATTCCAGCGGAGGGAGAGAAGCCACAGGGATGCCGCTGAACATGAAAGATACAGTTGAGGATATAAATTTAAAAAACATTAGGGTTACATGGGAGTTTCTTATAGTACATGTGTAAACCAAAAGTAGTAAGTCCTGATTTCTTTGGCAATTTACCTGCCGATGCTGGAAACCAGTGGCTTGGGCCACATCTGAGGGATAACAAAGAAAGGCTCTACAGCAGGTTTGGTTTTCATGTCATGGTCGCAGGACATCATGTAGTTTCCTTCCCCGTGGTTCTCTGGGTACAGAGTATAAACCTGGTTGGATGTCCTGACTATTTTAGTGGGCACCAGACCTGGCTGACCGGTGCCAAAACCATTCACGGCATCACTGAGGCTGCTGTGTGTATAGTGGGCACCTATGTTGTGATCTTCATGGCCGCTGTGTGGGGAGGGACTGCGGGAGCGGTGGCCGGGAACTAAGCCTGGATTCTTGTACATGTCGTAGGTGCGTTTGCCCTGCGGGGAAGTGGAGCGGGAGCCAGGTCTTGAGGAGGGCGAGCGCTGTCCCAGGCAGCCGTCCTCAGCTAGGCTGGTGCGAGGAGAGGTGCCCGGGGAGGTGCGTGGGGAGCCAGTTTGGATGTTCTGTAACCGGGGGCAGAGGTCTCCGGGGTTGTGGACACTGCTGGGGGACACGCAGGGAGACGCCCACGGGGAATAGCTCTCCGAGTGCCAGCTGGTGGAGGAGTTGCTGCTGGCGGGACTCAGGCACTGAGGCTCACGGTAAGCGAGGTTATCATGGCCAGGCACAGTGAGAGTGGGTTTTTGGCTAATGTTCAGGTGATGGTTCTGCAGGGAGTCCTGACCATGGTTGTAGTGCTCATGGGAGGGGGTGATTTTGATCCGGGGACTCACAGCCAGGCCAGCAGGCCGGGTACCATCCAGGAAGTTTCTGGTCTCCTGGTTGTCATATGCTGAGAGAACCTCAGTGTTGTGTTCACTGAAGGATGGACTACAGGACTTGATGCCGTATGGAGAGGCCTCCTCCAGAGGAAAAGCCTGCTCAGACTCTGGGCTGAGGACTTTATGAGATGCAAGGTTGGGGTCATCTGCAGAGGAGACAAGATTGAAATTCACACACATTTGAAAATCATAAATGTCACAGCCAGAGTCATTTTCCAGTACTCCAAGACTTACTGGGAGTAAGACAGATTTAAGTGGTGCCAATAGACCCACCTGCTGCTTTTTCAAAATAAAAGTTCAAGTTCAATCAATAATACACACACTGGTTATCTGAACAGAAAAGCTTCATTGTGTTGACATGTTCTCTCACATGGCTGTTAGATCAGATGTAAGGAACCCTGTCAATCTGACTTCCTGTTTTTCTTATTTCATTCACATAAGCAAACCTGACAGAGCACAAATAAACTTGTAAATAACAATTAGCCAAGAGAGAGGAGAGGAGACAGCTCAGGCTGCCAAAAGTCAAACCTTGATCTCCTCCTCCAGCAAAGTCGCTGCAAGGTGGTTCATAATTAAACAAGTCCTCAAACTGCAAATCCCCGTCAGGGCAATTGATTCGGCGGAGCTCTTCCTCCAGATCTTTCTCGTCGTAAAAGGAGGTCATCTGTCTTAATTTTTTTTTCTTTTTCTGGAGGGGGCCTAACGACTGCTCGTAGTTCGGAAGACAGAGAAGCGCGGCCGAGGTGCTGCTGGGGAACCTGTTCAAGCGTCAAATGATGCATCGGTGAGCTGCACGGAGGTGGAGGGAGGTGAAGCGCACAAGTTTCCTGTTTGAGCTCGCCGCAGTTATTTTCAGACGAAGGCGGCTCTGCGTTCGTAATGAATGCAGAATTTTCATTTCTGAATGTGATCACAAACACACACACACATACACATGCACACACACGCAACCGAGCGTTGATGCGTCGATGGAAAAAAAAACAGTCTATTGTGGAAGTCATGAATTAACTGGGTTAACTGGGACTCTGTTGGAACACTGTGTGAATCTGTGCTGCCCCCGGGTGTTTGACACGCTGCAGTGACATAGCAGGGCGCTGCCTCGTTATCACCGGTTTAACAACTGATTACATCAATCCGTGAACAGAGTTATAGGTGGATGGATGGATGGATGACGAAAAGCGGGCTCAAACTTTTATTTGCACTGCTGCCCCCCCCCCTTAAAACAGCTGTGCAGTCACTAAGTGAAAACGAACAGGTTCTCCCAGAGGGAATCCCCAGATTTACGCACGACGCAGACCACGCAGGGCGTTCCATCAAGCAGCAGCCGTTGCCAATATTTTATATGCTCTGTCAGCAAAACTCACATATGCGTGTCATGAACCCCATAACCAACTTTAGCCTTTAATTGATCTTTTTTCTCTTTGCATGATCTGCAAATCACAACTTCAATATAATATACTGATAATAAGATATTTGGGCATCGAACCACACTGAAGCAGAAACAACGAGAATGACTTGTGCCATATGCAAAAACATACGCATCATGTATACATATACAGCAATAAAGTCACTTTAAAAATATAAGATATAATTTGCAGCATATTTGCATCTTTGTCCGAACCTAACTGGACATAGATCAATCAAAATCTTATTGATCTAACTACCTGACTAATCTTGAAACAGATAATATACATCTCCTAATATAGAAACTGCTTCCATACCACACGTGTACAAGTTACATCCATTAATATTATTTTATTCAAAATGCAAAAATAACGTATACAACGTATTGTTTTCATTGATAAAGTGCATTTCTGACTATAACGTGATACTTTTACATGCTTCCTATTCTTATCTGGTATCTTGGTGTTTCCCTGCTACGCCGAGGAACGCGCCGTGCGCCGATCCACTAAAGCGCAAGCAGCGTGTCTCAGCCCAGTCATCAACATCTCAACTACCTCTAGAAAGGTTTACAACTTTACACTCTTATCAAAACTACTCTATCAATTAGAAATCAAATGGGTTTGATTACCAGATATTCACAACACTTCAGCAGTACCTTGATCCATCGACCTCATGGCGTGGTACTGTGCCAGTCTCCAAGTATCTCTAAACATCTGGAGCAATAAAAATGTGGAAAAACAACAACAAAATAAACCGGTGGAAAAGCTACTGTCCTCTAACAACCGCAGCAGAGGAAGCTCTTCAGTTGAAAATGTTGAAAACGATTAAACAGATTAAAAAATAAAAAACTCTGCAGACGTTCAAATACGCGAAGCGGCGAGAGACAGCTGCTGCGCGCAAACTCCTTTCCTGTTCAAAAAACATGCAGCCACATCAGCTACAGCAAAGTTTCTGGTCTGAAGTCCACCTTCTTACAGCTCTGTAAGGATTACTTGAGTATCAAGAGCGGCTTCCTTCCCCGCTCTGGGTGTTTATAATGGTCCAATGCTGTAAAATAACGGGATTCCCTCAGTGTTTCCTCCTGTTTGTGCGCCTTTGCCATGGAAACCTGGAGCCGGTCCATGTCGGAGACTCAGGGCTTTCCTGCAAAGCCCCACACTCAGGAATCCATGACGTCTCCGGCTCCTGCGCCAAGGCATTTCTGCGGCTTCTCTCAGACAGTAGCACACAAGAACTTCATTGTAGGAATGAAGAAATTACTGTGGGACTCTGGAGGAGAGAGAGAAAAATGAAAAATAGCTCTGAGGTTTGATTACAGGATACATTACACCAAATTTACTTAACACAGTTTACTAGACTGTCGTATAGCAGCTCAGTGAGAGACCAAACAGCTGAAAAATGCTTGTTTGCAGTACATTTTACTGCCCATGGCTTCCTAGTAAGGAATATAGAGAATCCACTGTTCCCCTTTGAGTGAAGAAGCTACTGTCCCTTTCCATTTCCTAATGGAAATCTGCAGCATCTTCTGATACTTCACTGGAAAAAAAGGCCACTACATAGACTGACCCCAGTAGTCACATAGACAAATTCTGCCTTGCAGTAAAAGTTATATAAGGTAGCATCCAGAGTGTGTGTGTGTGTGTGTGGGAATAATCCTATTATTCTGCATTTAATAGCTTTTCATGGTCAACTGTCCCATACTACTTCACTATTATCCCAGTGTTCCCAGTGTCGACAATCTGTACTATCTCTCCTCTGCTGAGGCTCCTTGTTACTTTCTGATAAATGACACTGATAGGTACGAGTTTAAAGTTCTAATCTTAAATCATACATATAATACAGTATATGGTGACATGGGGTCAGGCAACCAGAGGGTGCTGGATCCAATTTCAGCTGTCATTGGACAAGAGGCAGGGTACATCCTGGACAGGTCACCAGTCTATCACAGGGTGGCGCTCTGTGGTACAGGAACTTAAAGATTTTTCAACCCGGCAGCAACTGTCTTTGCACGTTACAACCATAGGGATTCATTTGAGATGTTTTCAGGTAGTCAGAAACACAAAAGTCAAGTTTATCATCAGTATATTTCTTTAGTTAAGAAACAGTTTCAAGCATAGTGAACAGGACTAGGGGTCCTCCGAACAAAAGTTATTTCTGGTTTTAAAGTCAACAAACCAACCACAAAGAGACACACAACTGGACAAAACATGTAAAACAACACACTAAATGACTATAAAGACACAAATAAAATAAACAAAAATTGACCACAGGGAGCTGCAAAATGATTAAAAAGAGACTAAATAAGTGAATAGAGATGAAAAACTTGCACAATGAAATTCTAAACAACCACAATAGATGCAAAATGACTAAATATAAATGCAAAACAACCACAAACATACTGAACAACTAAATATAGATGCAAAACTAGCACAGGGATGTGAAATGACCAAAAAAGACACACAAAACAACCACAAAGAGGGACTTGCTCCTGTAAGACGGGTGGAGGGACTTTTATATCCAGGGGCCATTGTTTCAGAATCTGTGCACAGTTTCAGGGAGAAGTTTTTTTTTAAGATGAACAAATTCACATATTGCCCAGAAGCGGAAGCTGTAGAATAGCAGCAGTGAAGTTATACATTACAGTTGGAAACACTTCAAAAACATTGAATATGTATGGATAGAGACACTTTTGTTCTTATCAAACTGAGAATCAACTGTACGAGCTGCTGAACACAAATACTCTAAGCATGTTTCCCAAGATGACCATCTGCTGTATACTTCCTTACATATGCACACACATTCAGTCCATACTTAATACAGTCACATCATATTTATAAGGTTATGATGACTTTTATTGTCTTCCCTAGGAGACATTGTTGTGAATGAAAGGAAATTGCTAAACAAACATAAAACCAACACATCCATGTGAAAAAATACATTAAATAGTTTATAGAATTATAATGCCACATTTACTTCTAGACTACATCTTAAAACTGAATGTGCATGACATAACAGGGTACAAACTGATTAAATCAGTGAACAAGACTGTCTCCAGATCTCCGACAGGAACAACTCATGTTTTGTTACTGACCTAACTGCTAAAAAGTTTTTTTTAATCACTTTTTAACACAAATTCAAAAGTGATTACCAGATTTCTGATGTGTACAGAAATTTGAAGGCACAAGTGGTGACTAAACCATCTTTGCGGGGTCAGTGATAACATAGGACCAGTAGATAAAGTGTGGCAGAAAACACACCATTCAGCAACGTGACTCACATTCAGTGAACTTCAGGACAAGTCAAAAGCCTGGACTGAAACGTCTTCACTAAGTCCTCATGGTCTCAGTTCTGTCGGGTTCGAGGCCATTCATAGGAAAATGTGTGTACTTAAGAGGGGGGGTGGTAATCAGAGGATCTCTTCTGAATTGAGACATGGATTAGTTGGAGTGAGGGGGCGTTGGGTGAGCAAGGTGACTGCAATGAGTCTGTAAACCACAGGGCCGACATACTGGGGGGGGAGCATCCAGCAGCCTTGTCTACCAGATGTAAATTCCTCCACTGTTACGGAGCTCTTATCCAGCTCAAATTATGAAATTAAGAAAGGAAAAGTGCCTGCGTCCAGACGGCAGAGTTTGCACTTCCGTCTGGATTTTTTTTTTTTCTCAGAGAAACCACTTTTTCCAAGACCTTGCAGTATTTTCCATCACTGTAAAACAGCTCATTAGGCTGTCTGGGTTAGAGCATTGCCCCTTTGGAGTTTTCCAAGTGTAACATATGTGATTGAGCTTTTAAATGCAAGCAGTGGAACTTTGATATGGAAAAGATACATCTCGTGGCTGATGAAAATGTTTCCAAGGAAATTCAAGGGGTAAAGGGAAACATGGACTTTTACCTCCATTTGGTTCTTTTGATCTGCTCTCTTACAGGTTGTGCCAGGTGCACTGTAGTTTTCTCTTTCGCACTAACTTAATAAAATTAGCTATTTCATGATGATGTTTGGAGTAAACCATCCATCTATTCATATATGTTGTATACCATTTAGATTAGCTGGGGCCTGTCCCCTAGGTGCACAGCAAGGTACATCTGGAGGTTTGCAGTCTGAAGTCGTAGCATAAAGACTGGAATAAGGTGGAAAAAGTTAAATAACAAAGTAACAAAATGTTAAGTGACTCACTAAATAGCATGCAGCTCATTTATTAACACATACAAAAAATTTTACAATTACAAATTGCCATTACTGAAGTGTGTGTGACTATATAACTGCAGTATGTTTTCATACTACAGTGTTTTACAGTGTCTGACAGTGTCAGCTAGCTGTTTCCAGTTTTTGTGCTAAGCCAACATGGCTTAATGTGTGTACAGCAAATTTGCATGTCACAAAAGAAGTCAGATAAGTAGGCTACACACAAGTTTGTTCAACTTGGAAACATAAAGTTAACTGAAATTAAGTTGACTTGTTAGTTTAACATTATGCTCAGTGAACTCAAGATTGTTAGTTGACTCAACTGTGTGTAACAGATTGACTTTCCTTTTACATTTCTCAGTTCATAGATTTAGTTGTATAGTTCTTTATTTGACTCTAAATCTCCCAGCTGCAGCTGTTGAACAGCCTTTTGAGAGAACAGCTCCCGATGTCTTAAATTATAAAGTACCTGCAGGTGAGGACTGAACATTAACCTTTATCATGAGGAAAGTCTCTTCATTTTATTCTTAAAGAATAAAGAACATTTCCATCATGGATGTTTGCTTCAAACTGCAAAAGCATGAGACTCTGGAGAGTGTTAACATGCACACAGTGGATGCTGAAGTCTTCTAGCTTTGTTTGTTTAAACTTCATTTATTGAGTTGAGTGAACTCTCAGGAGTTCATTCATTCAACTCATTTTTTCACAACAACTTGCGTTGCCTCTTTCAATTAATATGATTCAATTAACAAGTCAAAAACTCTTTATAGCTGATCTACTTCAGTGAATGTGCATATGTATTTAAAAGTTTGGAACAGGTTGTCCTCTACTTCACCAACATGCTTTCTTAGAGTGGCATACTGGAGGTTGTGTTTAATCATTAACAGCAGACATTAGACAAGTATTGCTGTAGCTGCTGAGACCACTGCTGGCCGGATTTCAGTTTGGGCAGTGCTGGCATGTCATTGTGCAATAAGGAATCTTATTTCCTTCCTGCCACAACTTGACATCCCTGGAAAACAGTTTCCTTTTTTTCCCCCGCAGTTGTATAAATGAAGTAATATGTTCCATAACGATGCAAACTCCATATATCCAACCTGGACGAAACCGCCTCCTTAAGTAATTCTGATCGATACTCGAATGTTTGTAGAAAGAATTCAAGTGTCTTAAGTCCAGTGGAAAAGTGGCAGACGAGCTCATGGATTTTTCCCTTTTCAGGTAAGCATTTATTATAAAATCCCAGGAAACTATATCAACCCCCCTCGTCTTATCCACGTTTCCAATTTTATCCTTAACTTTCACATGTCCTTTTATCTATTCCCAGCACAATACGCATGCAAAGTTAATATTTGGTAGTCAAAACAAAGAGGAATAAGCTTGTTGAGCATTTCAGCTCATCCCTCCTGTTACAACTTCATTCGCAACAACAACAACAGCTACATTTCAGCCTGGCTGCACCATTTAAAAAATGCATTTAATCCGGTCAGTCTTAAAGTGATTTGAGTGGTTTCACTCAGTTGTTTTGGGAGGCATTAACCAGTATCATTAGAAATCACAGGGAGAGGCAGGGAAACAAATCTGCAGCCCTTCTTTAACATTCTCGGGTGCTAAGACGAATCAAAGCATTCCAGGCCCACGGAGCTATAAATAGTAAAAGAGGAGGGTGTGTGTTCACGCTTTGCAATGTTTCTTTGAGGAGCCTGTCATTGCCAAAATCCAGTGTTTACACAGAGCACTAACAGTGTGTAGTAAACAGTTCATCTGCACTAGCTTGTTCGTTATTTGGTGTCATGATAAAATCAGTCATCAAGGGTTTCTGTTATTTCAAAACAGCTCGCTGCATCTAAGCCGACGAGTTTAACGTGCCAGATAATCCTTAGAGTGTCTACGCAGATTGGATTTATTATAAATTAGTTAATTTGGCCTCTTTAACCAAACAGATGTGACACACAAGCTGAGCTGACCTCAGGCCCAAAGTGTGCAGCAGGAGTTCAGCGTTCTGTCCAGGAAGCTGGTGAATGAGACCCTGCTGACCTTATTAATGTGGTTTCCCTTGGACCGAAGGTTGGATGTGGATCCCACATGGTTCCGTGCCAGCGTTTGCATTAACCCATCCAGTCAGGACCCCGTGACAGTCTGTGGTATATCATGTCGCATATTCTAGCATGGTAGTCTTCCATTTGGATCAACATGTGAGATGCTTCCAAGCTGGAAACAAAGTCCATGTCTTAAAGTGCCAAAGATAAAATGCACCGACCCAGTGATAATTAGTCTGGATATGTTATGTATCAGCTGTAAGCAGAAAACCTAAACCTTTTAAAATGTAAAGTACATTTCAAAATTTACTTTGAGTCTGATTGGATTGTGGGTTTGGCAGTGGACCTGGAATGGGGAGGGGGGGGTGTTCTGTAGCTGGCCTACAAGAGGAGGAAAGACCTCGAATGTTAAGGTTAGGGAGCAGCTCTGTTGACTCTGGAGTGGAATTTCACTTTTCATGGGGCTGATTAAGTTAAATGGTTTCTTTTAATGGTATAACTTATGCATGTGGGCAGTGGAACAAGAAAAAAAAGTTGGACATACAGTGTTTTTATTTGCACATGAAAGTACTGAGGTGCTTGACTACAAGTTAAAGAAAAAGGGACGTATTTTATGACAGGGACTCTAATCCACCTAAAACCATCTTGTCATGTAAGTTTCAACACTTTATAACTTATAACTACCTGGATAATAAAAGTTCCTTCTAAAGAAGTCTTTATGAATTTAATAAGTTCATTTATTTCTAGTTTTTGTGTGTTACACTGCTGGTGTGGGACAACACTCCTTAAACACAACGGCGTCTCCAGGTGTCAGGGACTCCCTCCTCTGGTGAGACACTTCTAAACATCCATCATCCTCAGTGTCAGTCACACCTCATCAGAAGCTGAAGTGGAACACAACCAGACTAACCATGATTGTTTCTGCATACAAGCTGGATGTTTGACAAACTCGTGTTTCCATGTACGAGGACTGGCCTGGGAAGAGGAAAGTATTACAGTTTGATTCATTCACAAAAACAAACGTTGTTTTACTGACTGTTCTAAAAGCAGCATGTCAACGGCCCCTGTTTAACTCGTTCTGATTTGGTTTGAGGCCACTGAACCACGTCAGGCCCCATTATACTCGGTTGATTCCACTCTTGTAATTAATGAAAAGCTCATTAAGCCACATTAAGCTCCATTAGTATGTGGTGATGTTTTAGAGTCTTAAAGAATCTGGGGACTGGGGATATTCTACGGTGTCAAAAATAAAAAGCTGAGAAACTCAATTTCATGGCACCAAACGTGAGAAAACCTAAATGATATAACTCAGTTTCTTAGGTTTAGGCTTTGACTTTCTAACTTAAAATTTTCAACTGTTAACCTAGAACAAATTAGAGTCACATTAGAGTAATATTTTACATGATCACAACTCAGTATTTTTACTCACTGTACTTGTTAACTTACTTAAAGCTGATGTAAATCAAATCCATGTGTTGTATCAACTTGAAAATCTTAGTTAACAGATGAGCTGGGATTCATTTAAAAGTAAATATTATGAATATTTATGACTTCCTCGTTAACCATCATGACAGGTTGCTGTACTGGACCTGCATCTGTCTTTATTCCTCAACCTGACCCCTTAAACTGAAATACTCAAGTATGAACAGTGCAGGGAAAAGGGAATGAAAGTGCAAAACTGTTCTCTGCTCAGCTATACTGTTCTACCATCTGCTACGCTCTGCAAAGTCCCTCAGGTATTAGTCGTTATGGAATTGAAATAAATAATAAGATGCTAAATTTACTATTCAAACAGAAATGATTCAAATGATCTGACTGGCTAGATGACTGTGCCTCTCTCCAAAACGTTTACACGAGTATCTCTGCAATGCTGCCTGGCTGTTCCTAGTCTGCCTTTACAGGAGGCTTCGATAGCACCTCTCCCTAAAGAGATGACTTTTGGAACATATTTGTACAAAAAAAGTTTTCTAATTACAATATGTTTACAACTAATGTTTATTAAATGTTAAGTTATATGACAGAACAAGTAAACACTAAGGAAGTGATTTTTCTTTGTCCCCCAACTAAAGGACAAGTAACCAGAACTTTCTTACTCGGTCATGAGTCACACATTATCGTTCACATTTATCAGGAATCAATAATTTTTGCTTACATAAGACATTTGTTTGATTTGCTGGCACAATTTCCATTTTACTTGAACTGTTCTTCAGTTTCTAAGGCCTAACAACTTGTCATTTTTGCAGTTTTGAAAGTGTGAATGTTTCTTATTTTGTTGTCAACAAACACTCTAAAAATACCAAAATCAACAATGTGTTCATCCTAACAAGTATTTTCTGTGTATTGACAACCCGATATTCATTTGTTCTAAAACACAGAAATGTGACACACATGTTCCTGGTGAGATTATACATTCTGGTGTAAATGCTACAGCAACACATGTCGCTTACTCGTGTTTGTCTAATGCTCAGATAAACTGCATCCAATTACACATTTGTAGCCTCCTTCTTTAACAACCGGGCATGAGACTGAGTGCTAGGGACAGAGGAGGAAAATCACAAAAGTTCAGTAACACATGAGGTGTTTTCCTGAGACACTTTTAAATTTAGGAAAAAACAAAGAGGCACAAGAAAAGAAAACATGAGGTTTATTGATCATCGTCATTGTCATCATCACAACATTGATATCAACACAATTATCCCTTTTTGTTCTGTTCATCTGAGTGCAATCATTACCATTAAACAAAACGTTAATAAATAAATAAAAACAAACAGGTTATTTACAACCAAGCAAATCATTTTAGCAACATCCTGCAGTTTTATTTAAACATAAAAAATATAATAATCTGTGTCTGTGCAAACAACTCTCTGAATTTGACGAAGATTGAAAGTTTAGTTCAACATAATTGAGAAACGATTTTTATGGCACCGTGCAGAAAAGTGACCATTTTTACAACAAAAATAAGTGAAAATGTGTCAGTGTTATTGTGTTAATTGCAAATTATTTACAGTAACTCAACCATCACACCACCAGTGAAATGACAAATGAAGAGAGAATACGTAGTAGCAGAAGTAATACTTATTGACAATATTAACATTTGAGTAGACATGTTTGGTTCCCTTTCTTCTTTCACTGCTGAACTGTGGAGGTTAGTAGCAGTGAGAGGTGGAGGGGGCCCTGGATTAGACAACACGAAAAGGGGGGGTTGGGGGAGCTGAATGCTGGTCACCGGGGTATTTTCAGTCATTGCTTCAGGTCACTGTTACAGTGAGTCATCATGCAGGACTGAAGCATGGCCGGTGCTGGCCTGACTGAGCGGCCACATGAGAGGCTGCGCATTCCTCGGCAGACGCGCAGCCTGTCGGGAGCCTCAGCGGAAGGTCGGGCTGCAAATAACCAGCACTCCTTTGTGGCTGTTTTGACCACGCTCCACAAACACTAACAACTCAGGGTCCGTACAAAGACACACAGACAGATTTAACATCAGACACCATGGGTCATGCCAAAAATAAGCAACCACAACACCTCCGCCGTGTCGGGACGGAGCATCGGGGTGACGCATAAACAAATACAGAAACTTGCAGATGTGTGTTTTATGCAAAGTCTAGCCAGTAAACTTTTTTTTTCAAACCATGCAATTCTCAAACTCTATTTAGAGATCACTGTTTAAGGAGAGTGTGAATCAAGTCCTGAGTGAGAATGCTACGTCAATTTCAGTGTCCAACAATAAAAACGACTTTGCTATTTAGGATGGAACTGGTAATCAGAGAGAAACTGGTTGACACAGAGGTGATTGAGTGTCATCCAACGTTTAGTTACTTTTCATGGTTTCATTTCTAAAATGCTGCCAAGTAGCTTGTCAAGTTAACTTAATCCACAAAATCACTGCACGTGCTCTCGGAAAACGCATCAGTTTAGTCTTTGCATCAAACACATGCAGCAAGTGCAACACTGCTTTTTAACTCAACTCTCCCCCAGCAGTAAACAACTGTCCCCTGACAAAACTCCCTGTCTTTCACATTTCCAAGGAGAACTGTTCAGAACAAATTAAAGGCAACGAGTCCATGACTGACTCTTTGGTGTAAGCGCAGCTCTACCGGATGAAGAAGACGGGGGCTTTGTAGTGTTTTCCCACAGTAAATGAGGATCCTCTGATTCTTTTAAGAGGTAAGTTTGGAGTAGCTGGGCGGGGAGAAGCGTCTGCGCAGGTACTTGAGGATGTAAAGAGGCAGACAGCTCACCAGCGTGATGACGGTCACCTTCCACAGGAACGATACCGTGGTGATGAAGTATACATCTGATGCAGACAAAGAGGCAAAAGGTCAGAATGAGGTTGCAGGACACAGACACACACTTCTAAGCAACAGTTTGTGTAGGACTTTGCCGGTCAGCAGTTTATTAGAACTGCAAACTCAGTTTATTTTCAGTAGTAACAGTTATTGGTTTGTGCATTAAATTCTGACAGTAGGTTACATTGTGGGCTGTCTTTAGCTTATATTTGTTTACGAATTGGCAGTTCCTCTTTTTTACTTTACTTTTTACTTAGATACTGAAGATAAGTTATAAACATGAAGATTGTGTGTGTTTTCAATGAAAGTTATGTGCAACAGACACTGCATATAATGTTGTGTTGAGAAAGCAAATGTCACACTGAAATGAAAAACTTGCTGCTTTACATTTGACTGAGTTAGAACTCTGAGAAGCAGCACAAATTTTGACACAAACTAAAGTGGAATCTGGGAGCTAAGGCTTTGAAATTACACTAGTTCCCTCCACATGCTGTGTCACAGCCTGTGCTGCAGCTCTAACTGCTGGTCGTGTTGATAAGTTTCCAAACTAGAACTAATTTCCAGCTGTTTTGACACTCTCATGCACCTGTCCTGTTCCCGCTGTTTTACCTCTCCCATACTCTCTTGGGTGGGTGCATCATACAGTTGGACAACCTCTGGAAGAGACTGTCCATGATAAAAGTGAGTACAAGTACAATGTAGTCTCTAACAGCAGCTCTTTCTGAGTTGCAACAGTCAGTCTATACTGCTTTGAATGCAGGACAAAATGAACCTATAACCTTTCATAAAAATGTCCTTGAAAAAGACGTGTGCACATGCAAGAGAAGAATAGCCTTTAAGATCTATTCCAGTCTGACTTCATGAGGGAAGAAAAGTGTCCAGAAAGGGTACACTTGACCACATGCCAGTCATGATTCTCAGTGGTCGAGATTGTAGGCTGAAAATGGGAGTTCCACACCCCACATAAAGCTGAAAATAAAACTTTGGAAAGCTCTCGGTTAGAGTATTGTGTATGTCACAGGTCTTAATATGGCACAACTAAAACTGGCCTTTTTTTCTGCAAGCTCAAGTAAATAAATGCCCAATAGCTTGGCAACTAGCTGGTTGTACCAGAGCACCAACAATACTCTCCTCCACTTAAAAATTATTTTAAGACTATGAATCTGTTCCTACCTCTCTGGAGAACTCTTTGTGGGTATTGTTTTCTACTAAACACAACAACACACCTTTTCTATGATAAACACACAAACCTTGGCCATCCTCAGGAAACTAACAGGACTGTTGGCATTTCCTGTTTGATGCTACAGTATGCCTGAACTCTGCCCACAACAGGACAGTTTGTTCAAAACCTTTAGACTTCCTAATATCCAGCATACCACAGCTAATTGTCCACCAGAGGCATCATATGAATGAACAGGTCTCCCTTACTGCAGAATGCTGACGTATTATTTCAAGGTCGGCCAAAGCACAACAACAAAAATCAGGCTACAGTGAAATGAATGCAGATTTCATTTGTATTCTTGTCTTATTGAAATTCGAGGTTTACATTTGTGTCTTTGTGTTCACTCACCTATGAACTCGTGCAGGAAGACGAGTGAGGCAATATAACAAGCCAAGCTCAAGAGCTCGCCGACTATCATGAGCCAGTGCCATGTCTGGACGGTTAGGGCCACCATCAGGAGCTCTGTCAGGATAAGTGAGGTGAAGGAGATGGCAACAACATGGACGAACTCTGACTCAAACAGCAGCAGTGCCCCGTACATGATGATGCTCCCTGTGAAGGAAAAAAAAATATTTTACAAGATTTAAAGATGTAGTCCATCATTCACATCAGACGATTTACTGTGACAGTCAACACTGATTCTGTGATTGAAATACTATCCTGCAGGATCACAACTATGGAGATCCAAAGACAGTTATCACAAGCCAAAAATAAAATATAAAAATAACAGACTTCCCTCAAAAAGTACTGGAATGGCAAAGCCAATTTATTTGTGTTTGCTATGCACTGATGACGTGTGAGTTTAAGATCAAAACATGAATAAGTTCTGAATTTCAGCTTTTATTTTCTCTACATCTAGAGGAAATATATTTATATATAGTCAGGTTTGTAAGTAATGGAACAAAAATGCGTTTTTGGTATTTGGTATTTGTGTGTAGATTAATGAGATAAATGCAGTTTTTTCAATGTCTATTTTTTACAGTGCAAAAGGTGAATGGGTAACCAACTTCTTTTGGCATTTTGCCCTTATTTAAGAGCGAGTTGGGGAGAGGCAGACAGAAAATATAGGTGATACGACAAGGGTTCTCAGTCTGAACCAAACCAGGGGCATTGCAGTTATGTGGCATGTGCTCTAACCATTTGGTTACCAAACTTTAGTATAATACTGTGCATCACCTAATTTTTATCATAGCCAACTTTCTGTCTTTGACCTTTCCTATAAACAATCTTGCACCTGCAAGTATTTAATCTGTTTGAACAGGAAGTACAGTAGAAGCTGTGAGTAAAGTTATACCAACATACAGAAACACAGTTTAGAAACAGGCCCCATCGCTTGCAAATATAGTATCTGAAGATTAACCATTAAGTGGAAAGTTCATGTTTTGACAGAAACAAATAAAAGGTTTCAGGGCGTAGCTTGGGATGCCTGTAAACGCCTTTTCACTGCAAATGGCCCATGTTGGAAATTTACCTCAGGTTTCTCGCAAACAAAGAGCTCAGACATAAATAAACTCAAGGAAATCAGAAGAAAGGGTGTGGGCTGCTGAAGAGTAGTGTATCACGAAGCAGAGCGAGATCTTCTTGTGTATTTTGTTTGTCAGAGTATGATTTATCTGTCTGCCCAAATGAAACATCTGACCCAAATCTCAGTGTCTGTCTGCTCCATTTACATCTGACTAGTCAACCGGCTGGTCTGAAATAATGTTTGAACGCACCAAAATAGTGGTGTGTGGAAAGTGATGACTGTACTGTATGTTGACCTTGCAACACATGCAGTATGATTATATGATTTCAGTGTCACTGTCTCCAATAGCTGCAGTTACTGACTCTCACAAATTCATATAAAGTCTTATTTACCTTGATAGATACTTATTAGGACCCATATTAGAAATGTCTTGAAAGACAGAGGCCGACCCTGTGAACAGAAACACACATTACATTTTCCATGTGTTTTGTTTATTACATTTGTCTGTACTGGATCATTTAGGATGAGAACAACTGTTAAATACCTTCAAAAGATCTTTGTATAACTCTGGGTATAACATGGCAACCTCTGACTTAACATCTTTGTCCAACACCAGAGAGAAGACAGGGAACATGGTGTAGATGGTGGAGTAGCTGAAACAGACAATTCATGTGTTCTCAGTGTGGAGAATGTGGCTCCTGGACAAGAAGTTTCACACATTTCATTGTTGGATTCAGCAGTGAAATGCACCAGCCCCAGTAGTCAATACTTTCATATTTTCCCCTTCATGCATTTCAACAGTGCTTTAACACAGAGGAAATACCATGGAAACAAGGCAGCCAAATGCTCGCTTGATAAGTCATCGCCATTCAGTTTGTATCTTACCCAATAATCAAGAATCCTTGGTAGAGAGGGACTGAAGCAAAGTAGAAAACAGAGGAGAAAACCGCCTGGGGAAAAAGGAAAAGAAGAGTCGAGAAAGTCAGTGGGAAATGTATCTTCTTTTCATAGTAGTAGTCAAGCAGCATTAAAGAGAAGAGGTCACTTTCCAAATACTACAAACTCGTCAGGAATAGCAGGAAATGAAAGATCCAGTTTTAAAATGTCATGGTAACACACACTGTGACTAATCAATTAGATAAACACAAAGAACAACACCGCAATAATCCTCGTTCGACCACAGTGCTACTGCCAGAGAAAATGCAGCTTCACTGATTCTGTCATGTGTCTTTAACATATGGATGATGTGGATATTGAGCTGTCAACTAGTCGGCCTACTACACAGGCGGCACCAAAGCAGACGGGTCACAGCTGCAGCTGTGGTTGGTGTTAATGTGAGACATGTGGAGGAGGGCCTCCCTAAAACCCCAAAGACCAAGACGCAGTGAGTCATGGGCCGTCCCTCCACGTCGGGGGCTGAGCTTGGACTGGGACATGGGAATTGGACTGGGGACAGAGTCCGGGTGTGTGTGGGGGAGCTCAGAAGGGCACCACAGGCCCACTCCTCTGAGTCATCATGCACCCCACCCTTCCATGACCTCCCCTTAAATGTCTCCTTGCCTCGCCACAATCATTTCCCCACATTTAGAATTGACTGTAGGTGTTGTGTATAAACATGAACTATATCTACCTTCCCATACATTCCTTTTACAATAGCTTTTTTTTTTTTTTTTTAGACACATAGTTCTGTACTTGACTGCAAGTGAAATTAAACACAAAGACCAATGAATCAATACCACATGCAGGCACTTCTCTATTTTTTAACATTAGTACAGAGGTGAGCAGCATTGAAACCTAAACATTAACTGCATGTTGTGCTGTGACCCCTCCTCACTGACACAGGTATATGTGCATTTGTTTATAAGCTAATGTGTTACTGACGCACCAGTTCTCTGAGTTACACTCATGAACATTTACTGCTGGAGTATAGCTATTTAAGGTTATTTTAGTTAGCTAGCTGATTTGGGTGGCATCGCTGTGCAAACTGGTGCACAGGAATAAAATTGGCTGAGCATTTACTTCAAGACATAACTTTGTTATAATGGAGCTGAGTTTTGTTTGTGGTTACCACACACAATACATCAGACAAAATTGACACTTTCTTTGCAGGTTTTGTGTTGCAGTCTGTTTCCTTTGCCATGTTGTGCCAGGCTAGCTGTGTCTGATGTGGTGCTGTCAAACGTTACGCAGTTCTCGCAAGAGCTCTCTGGGACAAGAATCCACAGTTACATACATCAGTGGCAGAGATGCCAGTCGCCTTATTACAAATCAATTTTGAAGCTGTTCATTTAATGTAGAAATGTTTTGCATAATGGGACTTTAAAGGTATGGCAGTAGTGGACAGACAAAATAATGACAGTGAAAACACTGATGAGAGTCTGTTACAGTGGTGGAATTTAGAGTTATAGTATAACAGTTTATCAGATAAAATAGTTTTTCACAGTTACTGTTATTCTACATTATTTCAAAGACTAACTTCTGCAAAATTGCACATTCTTCCTCGTTGCTAAGTTATAATCATGAGGAAGTGACCACTGCAAACAGTTTTTAAAGAGAATGGCTGTTTTGACAGCATTATTGTATAATTTGATTTCAAATGCAACAATGATTTAAATAGTTAACTATAATAGTTTAACAATTTTTAGACAAAGTGATGTGCTTACGTAGAATTTTACGGCCAAAATAAAAAGTACAACATTTTTTGGTCACAGTTTTGCAAACTGAATCTCCGTTTTAAAAACTGAGCCAAAGCAATTGCAAAATATTTGTAATTCAAAGGTATAATTTCAGCACAACCCATGAACACAAACTTAAATGGCATCATGTATTAGTTGTAGTCTACCTGCATGGTGCTGATGCACAGGCTCCTGTGGATGACAAACTGGCTGAGGGCTGCAGACCTTTTGTAGCTGTTCCGACCATGGACCATGAGGAGACGGCCTAAATGTTTGAACTGAGTCACTGAGAAGTCGGCGGCCAAAGAGGCCTGTTTTCCTTCCTGTAAAACACAAAGCACACAGGGCAGTGAGGACATGCTAAAAGAAGTCTTTGCTGACCTGAAAAGTCCTTACTGTATTATGAATTGATTGTATGGTGAGAAATATAGAGCGGTCCCCAACCTTTTCTGCGCCACGGACCGGTCTCATGCATGACATAATGTGACGGACTGATCTCTTTTGTGGCAATTAAAACGCTGGTGGATTATACAGTTATCGTCTCAAACTTACTTTTAAGGCCACCGTCATTTGCAATCTCCAGCAATTGATCCTCTTCCAGCACAATGCACCAGGCATGTTTACAAATGGAGCGCGTCAAGAGGAGCAGACGGCAGAGAATCCAGTTTTTCAAAATAAAAGATTGTGATTGTCAATAAAACGGATTTTTTTTCCTCCTTCTCTTCTGTGCGGCCCGGTACCAGATGACCCACGGACTGGTGAGTCTTTTATGACTTCCTGGATTAGACGTCTCCGTGCTCTTGGACTAATTTTGGAAGGTCGAACCCTTCAGGGCAGGGCGGCACGGTGGTGTAGTGGTTAGCACTGTCGCCTCACAGCTAGAAGGACCTGGGTTAGATCCCCGGGTCGGCCGGGTGCCTTTCTGTGTAGAGTTTGCATGTTCTCCCCGTGTCTGCGTGGGTTCTGCATGTTAGGTTAATTGGTGACTCTAAGATTGTCCGTAGGTATGAATGTGAGTGTGCATGGTTGTTTGTCTCTGTGTGTTGGCCCTGCGATGGATTGGCGACCTGTCCAGGGTGTACCCCGCCTCTCGCCTGATGACAGCTGGGATAGGCTCCAGCACCCCCCGTGACCCTTACGAGGACATTAAGAAAATGGATGGATGGATGGAACCCTTCAGGGCAGCTTCATTATTGTTCCAGCTCTTCTCCATTTGTAGATAGTGTCTTGGAAATATCTTTATAAACCTTTCCCAGACTGAGCTTGGTAGTTTTTTGGATATAGTAGCTAAGGGGGTGAATATTTTTTTTTTTTCAATTATCATTTAAAAATTGTATTGTGTGTTTGTTTTATAGACTTAGTTTAAAGGTCTAAAACAGTTTAGTATGAGATACATTTTTTACACAGCACTGTAAGCTAGTGCCTGAAAAGATATATAAGATAATATATCTTATATGTCAGATAATAGATAATAGATAATAATAGATCAGATAATAGATCCTCAGAGGAATCATCTGTGTGCACGTCCTTCTACATGTCTCTGAATGTGAGAGAGATCTTGCCAGGAAACACAAAAATGTGTGAGAGCGGCATGTCAGTGACAGGCGCTGAGATGGAGAGAGTCTTACTTTTCCCTCCACTCCCACGCCACAGTCAGCTTCCTGGATCATGCTGACATCGTTTCCTCCGTCCCCTAAGAGAAAACAATAGCCATGGAAGTGTCAGGATTCACATCAGCGAGTGACTCAACAATACAAACTGTTAGTGACAGTATTGTGAGCGTATGTATTTAATGAGACTCTCCCCTAATTTGACGTCATCAAGACAATGCCTAAAAAAGAAAAGTGGAACGTTTGCTTGGAATTTGCCAGAAAAAGGCTGCGGTAAAAGGAAAAGAGTGACATAACTGCAATTCATGAAAAACACTATATTAATAAATCACTCTCATTTTCAAGTGTTGCGTAGTAATAAAAGAATGATTAGCTGTGGTGGTTTTATGAATGCTCAGAGTGGGAGTGCTGGAGAGATGAGTAGAATACAGTGACAGAGGGTTGTGGTTGAAATGTGGAGAAATTGTTCAACATTAAAAAACAAAGTTCAAAAGCTGTTCGACAGTTTGCGGTTTCTACTCACCTACGGCGCAGGTGAGTTTGCCCGTGCGCTCCTGCAGCAGCCGGACTATCTGAGCCTTCTGAGTCGGGGTGCATCGGCAGCAAACCACAGCGGGACACTGACACGCAAGCTCCATGAACTCATACTCGTAGTACTTCAGACAGACCTGCAAGTAAAACCACCAGAATGAACGGGCGAGCAACTCAGGCCACAGCGTATACATGTAACTGATCTCAGCTGTGGATCTTCAACAGCTCAACTCAAATTACAGTTTAACTTCTTCTGAGGTTTAGAAAGTGACTCTAACCACAAAGACCACTTCCAGAGATGCTTCAGTGGCTGTGATATTATCATGCATCACACTGACACATCAGACTTCATAAGGGGAGATAAGTCAGTGCGACTTGCAGACGCACTCAGAATTTACCTCAAGCGAGTCACCCGATATCACCAGTGCACAGTCGTGTTTTCTCCTGAAAGCGTTGAGCTCCAGGTGGGCTTCCCCTCGTGTTGTCACCTATAACAAAGGCAACCACATTCATAAATGTGACCAGACACAAGAAAAATAAAAATGATCAAGGATGACAGCAGCGTTTGCATCCTGATTGTTATCAGATACAACAGCAGCTCCAGCTGCACTGATGACAAACATTAGGGCAACCACATAACTGCCAGACAACCAACTACATATACAGAACAAATATCACAACATCAAACTGAGTAGTTTTCCCGTATTAATTGAGGACGCACCAGTCTGACACTAATTCTGATCTAAAATCTCATCTAACATCCCTTCACTGCAGCCAGTTCAATGAGGTGTCTGCATTTATCACAAAGTCACAAATAAAATGATGATTTATGTTCATGTTCTAGTTCTTGTAAAGTGTGAACTTCCACAACTTTCATTCAAGTAATGTAATAATGTTTGGTTTACAACACAATCCTGTCGTCTGTAGTAGTTTTTATTAATATTTCAATGTAATGCATAACAACGAGCACAGTCCATAATACTGAACATACATTAAATCATCTTATTTGTGATTTTGAAAAAATTACTCAAATTATGAATTTGTTACCAAAATAGTTAATAATAATAACAATAATAATAATAATAATCTGCGTAGTGGGAGAATATATTGTATTATAAAACCACCTGAGGCTCCTAACAATTGTGTCAGGTTCAAATATAGCCCTGAAAATTCTCCAAAAATGCAGCACTGACAAGGCACAGTGTTAATCTGTCAACAAGAGTTATGCTCCGGTATGAATATCCTTCAACCGCTGACTATTCATACGTCAATCCAGATCAGACATTAGTGGCCACCAGGAAACTAATCCAGATGTGTGTGTGGCAGGCCCAGTCAGCACTCCCCTGTCCACTGGACGGAGGTTTTCAAGCTGTGCCAACCATTGTTATTCTCTTCCAGTAACCTCAGTTGTACGCAAGCTGTAACCTTCCTATATGGCAGGCTCTCCTTCTGCTCTGGCACGGCTCCAGAGGGGAAGGCAGAAGGGGACTATCAAAGCAGCGAGAGAGAGCCCCAGACCTGCAAAACAAATTAGGAAGTGAGGCCTCTACGCTTTCCCTCTGGGAGTGGTTCAGCTGGTTTCTCCTCTCTCTTTGAGCGAAGGCCTGTTTGTTCTTTTTGACAGTGCTTTGGATGCTTTCGGTGGTGGGAGGTGATTTATTCAGCTGTGGATGCTGGCTCGGACTGCATGTGCAGTTATGTGGGGTTGTATTACCACTAGCTAATGGGCCTTGGTCACATAGAGAATGGATACCATTGGGTCAGCAATGTTATGAAAGTGTCAGCGCTGCATTGAACTGAGCTGAACCCTGTGCTAGTGAAATCCACTGTTCCCTACTTCATACACATACATACACACAGGGGAAGGAAGAGGGGTCCATGTGTTGCACTTACAGGTCTGAAGATATGGATGTCCTGGTTGCGGGTGATCAGGTGGGCGTTCTTAGCAGTGCATGTGGCTGTTTCAAGTTTATCTCCTGTTAGCATCCAAACCTACACAGAAATATGACAATAAATCAAAGAAAACTTATATTAACATATTCCAATTATGTGTCACATTTATCAGATTTTTACATCAGCTTTTAGATTATTGCAGAAAATAAGATCTGTGATAAACAAACGTTTGATTCTTACACATTTTGCTCAGCAAGATAATCTTCACAAATGAACACAGCTTTTATGATTTTTAAAGCCTAAATACGATGTTTAACACACTGACAAGAGTTTTAATTGAACTTTCTATGGAGGAAAAGTTCCTCATTAAATAAAAACACTGTGGACTAGAAACACACAGTTACTGAGTTTTTTAAATATATATTCTATTGCTTTATGCCTTCATTCACCTCCACTGTACTGGTGTGGAGGCGAAAATCTTCAGATTTATCAGCCAAACTTTTACTACAGTGAGTAATCAGTTCTCTCATGCACAAAACCCAACACTCCTTTCCCTGAAAAAAAGTGGTCACATATTTTATATCAGTCATCAGACGACTGTCAACCAGTGACCACTTTAAAATGTAATTAGAATTAATTCACTGTATTCTTGTTTTTTGTATTTCAGTCAGATTGGTGAAAGAGGCTTGTTCATGTGGGCAGATCTGAAAAATGTATGCATTGTTTTTATACTTTGTTCTCTGAGTTTGTTGCTACTGTGACCTTAATGCCTGCATTGCGAAGAATCTCCAGGGTGGGCCTGACGTCGGCCTGGAGCTGGTCCTCCACCCCTGTCAGACACAGCAGCTCCATCTCCATCTCCAGACTCTCGATCACTGTGGCCACCTTCAGAGAGCGGTCGTGGACGCTGAGCTTGGCCTGGACATACCGTGCCTGGGGAGCAGAGGAGGGAAGTTTTGAGTGGGACGAGATTAAATTATTGCAAGACCAAAAAAGGGATACAGTAAGGAGTGGACAAAAAAAACAACAACAACAACAACAAGGGCTCCTCACACGACATGCACACATCAGCAGAATGTTGCAGCGTACACAGATGTTTAACTGTGTTCAACACACACACAAACATGTCACACATCACATTTTTTAGATGAAATATAAACTCTCATGTATGTTCTTGCAAGCTGCTGTGTTTTAGAAAGCTGGAAATACACACACACAAAAACATGATCAATTGGTTAACGCCCATCTCCAGCTCTTCAGCTCTAAGGCACTTTGCGAGTGAGATAAAGCAAAAACAATCTTAGTGTGACTCATACAGGAACACAAACTCTGCATGTGACTCAGTTGGTGACTCACTGCTGCCCACCAGCTCTGCTCACACAATTATACACCCCAGTAATGGGCCCAGGGCTTGATGACTGCAGGGGAGAGAGCCCTGCCCTGTTCAAACAATGAGTGGGGCTTGGATGTATGCATGAGAGGGTGGGGTGTATGGAATGAAGGGGGGGGTCAGAGGTTAATCTAATTATCCAAGAACACAATTTGACATTTAGAAATACTGAACAAGTCGACAGAAATTATCTGTACGCTTTGTATTATCTGTCAGTGAACAATTTGAGCACAAGAGAAAATTTGCTGAAGTGAATGTGTAACGTTGCTGATGAAGAATTAAGCATTTGCTTTAGTATCTTCTTCTATTTTAGGATGAATATGTCACCCTGATCTCCACCTCAGATCCCTGTGGGTTGATGCTCATGAGAGGGTGCTCACCTCAAAATCCTGATACTGTTCCTCTGTCAGGGATTTTTTGGAGACCACGAGAACCCTCAGCCCCTCCCTCGCCATGTTTCCGCACTAGAAAACAGAGACAACAACATCTGGATTCATCAAGTAGCAAAGTCTATTAATCTGTGAATTTTTTACAAAGGGAATAAAATCGCTGTTGTTGCATCAGTGATTTGTGAAAACGAAGGAAATCTACCTCCTCTTCCAGCCAGTCATTATACTGGACGATGCCAGCCATCACCACATCAGCACCCTTCATGTAGAAAGTGATCTCTCCTGTCGATTCATCCTAGAAAACAAATATCTCCCAGTTCATTCAGTGTGAGGCACAAACAGGATATAAAAACCTGACACACATTATATAAAACACCCAGTTAGAAAGGCTTTCCAGCTCATACCCACGTGAGCCATGGTGCACATGCACTATTTTATGATTCTGTGTTGCCTAGCATAACTTATTTTGATATTCACAAGGGGTTTCAAAGAGCGTTTGAAAATATTAGCACAAGGAAGTCAAGATTCAAAATCCCAGGCTTCCTGAGTTATCGGCCAGCCAGCCAACCAAAATAAAGTTAGTCATCAGACTTAGTCAGAGGTTATTTTAAGGTGAGGTGTTTCTCAGATAATAGGTTTTAATAACAATCTGTTTTTCGTTTGGTTTTTGTGTTAAAGCCAGTGTCGAGTCACAATCAGTCTCTTAGCAACAACCACTAACTACATTGATTGTAAGTGCTTCAGCAACGGGCAAACTAGGAAATCAGTTCAGTTGTTTTTAAGCTCATACTAAACACAGCTGCTGCTGCAGTTTAAGCAGCACATGAGAATACTAATCACAAGTTTCTAAATCATAACGGCACTCACTCGCACGATTATGCCCATTCTCTTGCTCTCATAAGTGAAGGGGAATATCTGCAGGATGGTGAAGTTCAGTATCTGGCCAGTAGGGGTCCGCAGCTGCATGGAGGACTGGTCTCTTCCCACCAGCGTCAGACCTACACTCTCAGTCCACTGCACCAGCGACACCTATCAACACCACAGAGGAAGAACTTTAGTGAGAGGCCGTAAAAAATGAAAACAGGGATGGAAAAAAGTGGTCAAACTGTAATATTACTTTGTTTTTACAAAACAGTCAAATATAATCATCTTTCAGGAAGACTTTCAGTGTTCTCATGGTCATTACATCAACTTGATGTTCCACTGCTTGAATTGCAAGGAAAACAGTGAAGGACACTCAGACAGCACAGTAACCATCCCACCTTAATCAATAGCTCGAGCATTTTCAGCACTCAACACTATTGATTAGATAAACTGGGGACATGTCCATTTCTGAACTGAAAATACTCTTTTTGTTCAGTCCTTTCCAAAGGACACAGCAGATGACATCCATTAATATAATGTTAACGTGTGTGTGTGTGTTGACTGGGGAGGGAGGGAGATGATATTGCCCAATAACTTCCAAACCAGAAGCCAGATCACATACCCATTTCATCATCCATCTTCTGGCAGGACTAATGGCAGAGCGGCCAAATGGAGAGGGATGAAAACGACAGTGACTGTGTTGCAATTGCTCCAACTCTAGTTTTGAGAAGCACAGTTTGTGGTTCAGGAATGACTTATTTTGGAAATACGTGACCACGCAGTCTGACAATGCCTGGCCAGGAGCGCTTTAATGTCAGACAAGTTCTAACTACCGTAATGTTTGTCATCCAGGTTGGGAAATATGAAAATTCTGCTTAGTCAGAGTCTAGAAATATTCACTGTGGAGGAATTGTTGGATCTGGTGATCACCACAACAGAACCACCTTGTTATAGCAGAATGTAGGTTGGCAAATCAATTTCTAACTTGACTGAATAAATGCTGCATGCAACTGTCTTGATTCAGAACCACTAAATGGCCGACAAATAGTTTTATGACCTGAAAACAAAGTGATGCAGATATTAGTTCAGCGACTCCTTATTTCATGCTTTTTCATTTTGCATGTGGATTTCCTTAAAACGTCAGTTTTGAGGACAGTGGTAAAAACCACGCATCTATTGACTCATTGTGCTCACAGCCAAAAGCCAGATCTATATTAGGACGTCCTGAAAGCTATATGAAAGCAAACTGAATCCGAGTCTAGATTGTATCAAACAATGCTTATACACAAAGCACCATTCAGAGCCCAGAAAATATTTTAAATTTTTGCCTAATGTGAACTAAAATAATAGAACAGCACAACCCACTGTGCTTTAACACACAATCCATGTGCACAGTTCTATAAATGCTTTCAAAGAGGAAAATTGAAAGTGGGGTAAGTGCATTGGGCTGGAGAGCACATTAAGGAAATCCGTATTTACACTACAGGAAATGGAGCAAGTCGAATTTCTTCTGATGTTCAAAGAGCCGTGCTGATCAAGGACATAAACGTGCACTATCACTGGTGGATGTTCCTCTTCAAGGAAGAAAGCAGCAAAGACTCTCAAGATAATGGCCTTTTACTGACTGTGACTTCAGAGGTCTGTTCTCCTGTCAGGCCGTCCCTGTGTGACCTTCAGAAAATGATGTTGGAATAGATTTAAGTGCACATTTCCCAACAGGTCCAGGTGAAATGTAGGCAACCTAGGTCTTTATCTGTGTGTATGAGTGTGTGTTTATGGATATTTGTAAGTGATGGATAAACTGTGACTGTTTGCATAATATATCTGAGAAGAGACCAGCTTTACGTTGGCAGAGACAATGAATTATTCAGTTTTGCACCGATGAAAGAATTCAGTGAGCAGTGCAGTGCAGAGCAATTTTAAATGTATTTAAAACTTTTACACTGTCATAAATTGTTGAATTACTGAATTAGATGTTAGATAATAAAATGAATGAAATGAAAACATGTCCTATGGTTTAAAAAAATTTATATGGCTAAGGAGAATGTAATCTGTGCAGGGTTGCCGCAGTATCCCAGCTGCATGGTATGAAAATTGATGGTTATCATTCCATGTAAATTTGCATATTACTGGTATTGGGAAAAAAATACTAGGGAACATCTGCACACGCCTGTCAGACACACACACACACAATTAAATAAAACTAAATCCATGTGCTGACATAATGTGGCCCATCATCCTACCTCATCAGGGCTGGAAGCCTGGTACACTCTGCATGTGTCTTCATAATGCTGCTCAGCTTCAGCTTGGTCAGTCACCCCGTTGGACTCATATACAGGGGTCACGTTGTGCACCAGGGCGATGGCCTTTACAGCCTCATGAACTCTACTGCTGATGGTCTTGCGGACCTTAGTGGCCGCCAGTGCCCTGGAAGCTGGGAGGTCATGTGTAGGCTGAAGACATTTCCAGAAGATACTTGATCAAAATGTGTTTTCATGCTCAAAAGCAACGCATAAAAAAACAATTACAAAACAGAAACTTTTAACAGGAGATGTGGAGTTTTTAGTGTGAGAAACTAGCTGCTTCATTAGCCTCAGTTTCAATCACTGCTGTCGTAGTGGCCTGTAAACATAAACAGATGTGTAAACTAAATATGAACAATTAGCTTTTGCATTGCGGCCTTGCTATTTTTGGAAAGCTGTGCGTTCCAGGGGTTAATGGTGGCGTCATTAAAGAAGTCCGGTCAGTGCTTTGCTTGTGGGCTAATCCTGTTTCCTGCTTCACTAACCTCTGGTGTCAAAGGGGACAAAGAGCGCATTCAACCAAACAATAATCCCAAACCGATACATCTCTTAAATCAAGGTTCATGTATCACATTTTCCCAAGCTTTTGGAATTATCTGTTTGGTTTCCAAATGTTGTGAGAGATTTTTTTTACCTGTGTGTAGGCACTAAACACATGGCTCTGTACTTCATCCATTGAGTCCATCCCATATGCTACAGTTCCAAGATGGAGCCGCCGGAACACCATTTCATTTTGGGTAAGAGTCCCTGGTAAAGATTATATTACACACATTTAAATAATAGACGTAACAATAATTACAACTGAAACAGATTATATCAAGTATAATTCCAGCATTTTGCATAATGACTGACAACACACATGTAGCAATATCTATAAAAGTATTCCTACTTGTTTCAGCACAGACATTAATCAGTGACTTAAAACATCCCATACGAAAGCCAGAACCATTTCCTTCCACATTACACACAATGTCTGCATCCTCACACTCACTTTAAAAGCATTTTCTGCCAGTATATCAAAAAGAGCTCAGGGGCCTCACAGGTACATTAGCCTGACCTGCGGGCCCCACCGACCTTATCACGCTCTGGACGGGTAAACGACTGATCATTTTATTGGGAGTGAGGGCTGTAAATCTGATGCGTAACATGTCGCGCCTGAGGAAGTGCACTGGTGGAGGTGTTGTGCTCGTTTTGTGTTTTTTTTATGATTTAAGGGTCCAGTAAGAATCAGGTCTCCAGGAACAGAAACCCTACCACAGAGCAAACCCCCCCCAGGGAAGCTGACGACTTAACTCCATTCTACTGGGTACTTTCTTGGCAAATCTTCAGCATTATACGTTCTCATTTTAGTGCTCCATGTTCTGGCCTCAGTGCTTCTTTAAGCCTCACAACCAAAGGTTGTTTTAGAAAAGTATGCTGCTGTCACCTGTTCCCTGCAGTCTAACCTGTTTTGTCCGTCAGCAGGTAGGAGATGCGTCCAAGCTGTTCAGGTATGGTGCTAGCCCTCACCACCGTCCCAGGAATTTTGGAGTCTTTTTTAATCATCCAGCTGAAAACCATCTTTCCCATATCCAGATTGACACGTAAACTGCATCAAATGAAAACAATTAGTCTTTTTTTAAGGTCCATTTACACATACTGTACATACAACACTGCACTTTGACGTAAAGAATCTCAGCTCGCACCTGATGGGCACAATGTGGGAGAAGAGTAGCAGGAAGCGGAAAATCTGGAGGTACCAAGAGCCAGCAAAGTGCTGGAGAGCCACCATGACCAGTGAGACCACCACTAAGGCCCCAAACAAGATCTTAGTCAAACAGTTCACTTCCAAGTCAAACAATCCCACCTATCAGAGAACAAATTATGTGTCAAATACATGGAAACACAAGTGGACTATGTATGTAAAATATGTAAATACATGTAATGTAATGTAAATTTTTATAAATACATTGACACAGTTCATCTACTGAATAAAAATCATCAAGTTAAATACGTCTTTGTGTAAACTTAACGACCCAGTCTTAGTCTTAGACTCTGGTTCACACTACTGTACCTTGTGCCTTGGGTTGGAGGTGTTCATGACACTGCGCAGCTCCTTTCCTGTATAAATCACAACCCCCACCACTGTGCCTGGAGTGAGAGAGAGAAACAGACCCAAAAAAACCTGCCTCAGGCCAATATAATAAAGAAACATAAAACAAGATGTGCCAAGATGATGTTTCCCAGACTTATAATTTTGACGTGCATAGTCTTTTTCAAATGAAGAATGTCACTTTGAATATTGGATGCAGATTTTCAAATACTTAACGGATAACATATGTTCGTGTGGGTTAAAGTGGATTTAGTCTCAGTGTGGAAGAAGCATGCTTTCTTTACCATTATGTGAGCTGCCCCAGAGCTATTTAGAAATGAGCTAAATGTTTGATTGCCTCATTATTTTTTCTGTGTGTGTGTAGTTCAAGTCATCAGACAAGTTGACAGGTCAACAAGAAAGCGACACTTCCAAGGTTAAGAGCAAAGGAGCTGGTCCTGTTTACTTCCTGGACAGCTACACCATCAGTCAGATATTTACCAGAGGCAACAACAGTGCTGGCCCACAGAGTGTTCTCAATGCTGAGACTTTCATTGACTGGAGGGTCTCCATCTTCCTGTAACAGTTGAGACAACATGCAAATATACACAGAATTAAAAAGAGGTTTGGCAAACAGAAAGCAGTGTTTGAATCACACTAAAACCCTTTTTCAAACATGGACAACGTTACTGTTAAAGTGATGGCTTCTTGTTACTCAAACTAGGTGCTTTTTACATTATTGTTCCTTTAAAGCTTGCTAATGTTTTTTAAAGAGCAAATTCTGCTGCCTTGTTGTGTAATATCCAACATGCACAGGCACCAAAAGACAGGACGCTGGGACTGTCGCTTCCTAATAGACCGCATGGTGTTTAGAATTGGAAATTTGAATATTCCACCATTTGGAAAATGAAACTTGACAATATATTGAGAGATAATGACTTTAAATTTGTTTGTGCGCAAAAGAAGAAGAACAGTGATGGTAGCACTCACCCTGGTGAAAGTCCCAATAAAGTTATGGATGTCGATGTTTGGTTCCTCTGCGTATACATATGATCTGATTTGAAGAAGGTCCTGTGAGACATAAAAACATAGTTTAACATCACTGACGCAGGAAAACTCCATTAATATATATCTCACATATAGACACCATATTCAGTTACATTATTGTTTACAGTTTCTGTGGCAGCAGTGTTTGCACTATGGCTTTGCATTTTACATTGAGAAAGTTTCCTCGAGGCTATTCTGCAGTTTGTAGACAACGTTTCATGAGACATTCAAAAAATAGATATTCCCAGACTTGTTTGACAAAATGGTGGTTATTTCAGTTTTACGATCTTGGATCCTGAGACACAAAATAACATCCTGTTGCCGGGGGCTCAGCCAGCAGGAGATGACAGAAGCAGCAATGGTGGAGAAAAGTAGCAGTTGGGGGTTGAGTCAGATCTTCAGAGATGAAACTTCAAAATTTAATTTTTAATCAATCTGCTGATTATTTTCTGATCAATTATGGATAATTTAGTAAAAGTAAAAAAATCTATAACTGAAACAAGTATAACAGAGAATAAAAAACTGTGCATTTTCAGATTTAAGAAGTCAGAATCTATTATTTGTTATCAACACTTTTAACTAAAAACTGACTTCAAAAACAAAGAATTGTCACAATAGATTTCCAACAAATTTTGTGTAAATGCACTGCTTGGTTAACTGACTAATCATTTAACTTCTGGACATATATACCAGTTTGATAATAACAGCAAATAGTAGCTTTTGTTAAGTATATGGAAAAAATCAGCAACCCC
>JAUMHL010000028.1:22987241-23068673 GCA_032362345.1 Sandelia bainsii | reverse complement strand
CAAACCCCCCCCCCCCCCCCCCCCCCCCATAAAACGTGAAATCTATAAAACAAATCTTATCAGGATTATTACTGAAATAATTCTTCAGCCCCAACTGCTTACCTGTTACTAAAATGTGTAGGTTTCAGTGTAGAGCTGCAGTGTCAGTGTCAAATAAAATAAAGGTTGGGATTGAATAAACAAAATAACACCACTTTATTTGTACAATGATGTGTACATTGTAATGTGACTGTATCATAGTGAAAATGTTGAGTTATTGACCAAAAGACAAAATAAACTTGTATATTTGCTTTAAAAAGGCCAAACTGGTCGACATTTAACAGTCCAGACCTGAGGTGAAGTTTTTAGTGAAGACATAGAGGACAGGATCACCCTGACCTCCAGTTAAACGACTAATGAAAGACTCTGCTTCTCTTAGACCGTACTCAGCATGTGATGATGGCTTCAACGCAGTGTTACAACATTTCCAGTTTTCTCCTGCTGCATTACTACCTCTCTGTCTTTTGTTTTTGTGACTCACAGCAGCAGTCGCCAATCTCTGTGTGCAGGCCACTGGGAGGCGTAGTTTCCAGTCTGTCTCTCCATCCAGTTGGTCAGTCCGCAGGAAACAGGAGCCTGGGAAGGAGAGGACAAGAGCTGTCACTGAAGCCAGATGGACACACACTCACCCATAGGGGGCAACAAAAGACAGTTTTTTATGTTAAAGGAGGAACCTCAGACTCTCCATTCCTGATAATGGCCTGGATATATCACTATATTTGCAGTGCATTTGTTTAGATACTGAAGGCTACTGACAACTGCTGCTAACTTACATCTAAAACATCTAGTTTCAAAGTCCCAGTGTCAACAAATACATGAAAAAGCAGATATAAAACAGTGTTTTTTTTTTAGTCTGGATTCACAAATGAGCAACAACTTCTGTAGATAGGACTGAGCTGCATGTTACTGTGAAATTAAGCTGGGGTAGAACTGCCCCCCCCCCCCCCAACTCCACTGGCGTGCATGCGTCATCCTGCCCAAAACTCCAAATCCTGGCCTAGGCTCTTCATAATTGACCTAATGGCCTCCACATGGAAGAGAGATAAGCAAACACTATTTCCAGTAAAACAAAGCTGTTGTTTTCTGGCCCCCCTCCCAACAGGAAGGGACCACAAAAACAACCTGCATCTAGCTTCTCTTACAGAGTCAACATTTTTGCTGTACCTTAGAGGTGGTTATTTTGAATGGATTTATGTGTCTTTTGTGTGTGTGTAAATAAACAATACAATTCACAAAGTCTGTGTTATCACTGACAAATCTCGCCCTAATCCATATTTGATTATTCAGATGAGGCATCCTCCTCTCATGTCTACTTTTCTCTTTGCATTTGATTTTTGCTTGGCCCTTGATTTTCCTTTCCATTATCTTCTCATTTGAAAGACAAAATTAGTCATAGACGAAGATGACGAGACCAATGTTTTGTCTACAGTGCCCATCTCAGCATTACATGGAGTATGAACTCTCTGCCACGTGACAGTTTAGTACCGGACCCAATTACAATTTAGACATTGTAGGACTTCCTGTCCTGGCTCAGGGCTAATCCATGCACCTCAGCGCCTTTTTAAACAAGTAATTTCCCTGGCCAGGCAGCCGGGGAGCCAGCCTGTTGTGGAGATCTGGATGAATGACCGACAGATGTTTACCATTTCTTTCAGAGGTCCTTAAAAAGATCATGTCAGCAGGAACACGCTGGTTCTACAAAGAAAGGCAGAAAGAAAAACACGACTTCAGCATCACTTCCTGATCCTGCACTTCTCCTCCTCCCTCCTCTGTAGAAAAGTTAAGACTTTTAGCTTTTCATGTGCCACATTACCAGCAGCCAGTCAGTCAGAATAATAAGCCCTCCAGCAAATCATCCTGTCGTGGCCGAAACAGGACCCTGACAGGCTTTTACACTCTGCCTGACCTGGTCCCTTCACTACACTAGACAGATTCCCCGTTCAGTTCTGGACAGCTTTCTAAAAACTAAACTCTGCATGGATTATTGCTAAGTGGTCGAAAGACTAATAAAGATTATGACTCTTCATATGAGAGTTAATTGAAAAATTCCAAAGCTTTTCTTTTGTCAGCTACTGGTTTCACCTCTACTGATGAGTTGACATTTCTGAATTGTAACCCACATAACTCTGAATCACTCAGTCTTATTAGTGGAGTGTGTAGGACAACATGTGTGACCTTTCCTTCAGCTGCGCTGAAATGAGTGATTCAGTAAGCAGCCCTCAGTTGGAAACTGAAGACAGGACTCAATTCTCACATTTCATGTACAAAGACATCAGAGAGTCCACTTTGTCCACAAGAGGAGCAACAGATTCTTTTGGAAACTCTGACTAACTTAGATATTTTAAACATAAATAGGCTTCAGAGATGAAAACACATCTATCAATAAATAGTATTTAATTGAATTTCTGTTTAAGATGTAATTAAATGCATTGCAGGTTCATGTCTGCTTCCGTATGCATTGAGTTTGACAGGCTGAGGCTCAGCATTGATCACAAGATTACAAAATCTTTACTAACTCCTTTCACCTCAGTCACCAGTGCAGCACACACAAGATTAACAACCCCCCTCATTGTTTGCTGTCATATAAACTCGACAGACTTAAAAAAGCAAAAGCATTCACAGATGTGGATGGAAAAAAAGTCGTCAACAAACCTTTTCCACAATTATGAGATCTCCAACTTGAATACCGCTGCTTTTAACCTTCACTGTTCCTGAAACACAGAACAAAATAAGAATATTAATGAAGGGTTTACTGGGCTTGATCAGTTTAACATTGGAACTAAAGATACTGCCTATAAGGTTTACCCGGTGATAATTAGTGCAACCAATTGTGTTTTTAATCACATATAGCTATAAAAATCAAATGTCTTTGGGTAAGCTGCAGTGCTGCGCGTCTGACCACTCAAGCTGGAGAATTTGGGAAAGTAATTTGCAGATTTGAAAGAATGCTGGGGGAGTTGAGCCTTTTCTGTCATTCCATATGGAATGAAGGGCAAAATTGTTTGGAAGAGATCACTGACCCTTGACCCCTGTCGTGACCTCTAGGCTTTGCATATGTAAGACATTAAAGCACATTAATATTGCTATGCGTTTAGGGTTCATGGAACCTCACATTAGTGCTCTGCTCCAACAATGCAATAAAATGTGACACATTATTAAAGAAAGATCAACAGTTGTGACGACCGCAGCATCTGTCTAACAAAGATAAACAGATGCAAGGCTTTGGTTGGAAATGAAGCAACATACCAAATTCTGACACCATTAAGTTTCTATAAACTACAAGATATGCATGGAGGCAAACAGTCATTGTGTTTAAACAAGCTGCCACATCAAAGGGGAAAAGTGATGGAAACCACAAGAGGTCTCCTGCCTTTTATTGCTGGTAGCACTTTATACCAAGGCCTCTTATGTACACTTTTACATCTCTGCTTTGAATTAGCCACCATTTCCCCTAGCCCCAATAAGTTTTAATAGGACCAACCTCCTACAGTTAAGAGACGCTGATGCTGAGAAATAAGCAACATGGTTTAGATATCAACACAGCCAAAACATAACCAGCGCTGTGCAGGCTTCTAAACATTACCTCTTGTTGAAAGTTTGCTGTAAATCTGAGAGTTCATTTCTTTGTCTCGGACGTAGCATCTTATTTCCTCAATGGCCTCTCTCATGATGGTAATAATCAAAACAAGGCCCTGCAGAGTGAAATGACACATTTTTACAAGGTAGTTTTCTCCAAAGTAGACATCAACATACAAACTTAGTGTGTGTGAGTTCTGTGGCATCCATGTTAGTGAAATACCATTTCTATTTAAAAAATATCAAGACCAAACACAGGCACACACAGGTAAATGTTGACTGGCCAACAGTCATAATAATGAAGCTTAGTGAAATGTCACATACCAAAGGGACCCAGTAGGTGTAGAGGGCACCTAGGCGTAGCTCATTGACAAACTGAGAGCAGGCCAAGAGCAAAAAGTACAAGTTGAAGAAGTACTTGAACTGATTGAACAGCACCTGTGAAGCCAAAACAAGTACAGAGGGACATAGTTACATTAACTGGACATACGAGTGAGAAAATGTTTATATATAAGTGAATTCATACATTGATGCACAAATAATATTGCCTAAAACTAATTGCCACATTGTCTATACTTATGGCTTGTAGAGCTAAAAGTATCAAAAGAATAATTGCTACTATATGACAATCTGCAAACAAATGAACACATCACCCACTAAAAAGTACAAAGCTTTTAACTATTTATAGCTCAGGTTTAATTAACAAATCTTTTCACTATGGAAAAATATGTCATTCTTAAATTTAACAAACATATTATGACCATGCTCTATTTCATTATCACTGATGTGCAAGATGACTATCAAATGAAAGCTTGTGTCTTCACATTGCTGCTTTTAACGAAAACCCTTGCCAGGGGTAGAGTGGCACACGAGAAACAACGCACAGAAACAAAGACTGCAGTATGATCGTGTCAGAAGAACATCCTTGACATGCCTCAAAGTAAATAAGAAATATCACAATTTGCAATGCAAAAACACTTAGCTCTTGTCTTTTGCTTTCCAAACAAATGTACTACTACTTCCAATGTGTGCCTTCATATACAAAAAGAAAAGATTAAATAAGACAACTGAAAGTCAGGAAAACAAATGCATATGTAAACTAGCCCTGGTAAACACAGGAGTCTTAACTACTGTTCGTGCAAGAAATCTCCAGTGTCGTCACATCTGTCACGATGCTACAGACATTTCTAATGTGGTGCTTTAGTATGTGATGACTGGCCTGTCTTCTGCTGCAGATCATCTGAGAAAGGTCTGAGTCCAAATTAAACATGGAGAACCAGAGTTAATACATTGGAAATATCAGATTTACAGGATATTGTATCAAATTTGAGGGCAACAGGAAGTTAATATGTGGGAGACTCCTTCACAAGAAAGGGATGTCTCAGGTTAATGGAGGGGGGTATGTGTGAACATCTGCGTTGTGGTTTTGGTCTTTGTTTCAGAACCACTACACCCCTACTATACAATTACTCAGTTCAGTGAGAAAAATAATCATCAAATTAATAGTTGATGAGAATTATATGAACTGCAGCCATAATCAGATGCTCTAATCCACAGTAACAACACTAAAATGACCTTAAAAGACTTGGCAATGCACTTTACAAGCAACCAGCAGTGTGAAGCACAAGATGACAGTCAACATGACCAGTTTTATAATACTATGAATCTCTGAGAACGCGACCAGCTTATTGTGGTTTTGTATGGTAAAGGACTGTAGTGTGCAGTGTTAATTTTGATAATGGAAATTTTGGTGATAAGTATTTGTTGACAATGGTTCATTTAATGACTAAATTGTAAAGATAACGATAATTTAAAAAATAGTATCAATATATAATAACAATTACAGCAAAATCCTGTTGAGCAACAATGACGAATAAAGACAAGATGAAATCAAGGTCAAGGACTTTGTGTGTTGTCGTTCTGACACTTGGCAATCATCAATCGTCACCCAGCCAGCAATAAAATGTTCCCATGCTGACTTTTGTTACTGTTTTGGCTGATCCGTACAATAACTCACTTTAAAACTCCACCAGTTGGTAGCTGTTCATACTGTAAGTCAGACTAACAGCACTAAATGATGATACTGTCCCAGTCAGATGTGACAGCGAAACACTGGCACAGTCACTTGCAAAGTGACACAAACCAATTTTGCGCCAATCATCTGTCCTCATATACACTTGCTGTTTTTCAGCTACACTGTCAATCATAATTATAAGTGATAGAATTGCACTAGTTAAGGAAAAAACTGTCATTATTTTTATTTGGTTTTCATTAGAATGATAAGAAGAAGAAGAATTCTTGTACCCATTACAAATTATTAAAGCCTCACAAAGCCTCAATAACAGCACAATGAAGGGTAAACTGAGTTTCACTGACTAAATCTTGACTGAAACTAAAAGGAGAAAAATGACTAAAATGTGACTGAAATAAATTACAATTTTCAGGAAATGACTATGACAAAAAATAAATTCAAAATCCCTGTTGAAATTAACACTGGAAGGGTGGATGAGTGACCTTTGACTGGCACTAACCGCAGGCAGGAAGGTGAAGAAGTTGTACTTCTGGTTGTTAATGACATTCCTGGGGTACCTCTGCTCCCTTTTTTCTGGGTGGCCAAGCCACACTGTGCGGGGACGGAAGTCACCCATGCCACAGCATCTTGACCACGGGCAGCACCTGAGAGGTAGAGACAGAGAGGGAAAAATTATTTCACATATTAAAGTCACTGTTTTGATCAGCAGCAGATATTCTAAGACATAGACAGTAACATGAAAAACATTAACAAAAATATTGAGAAATTTGTTGATTAATTCTGAATTGTCTTTTTTTGTTCTGTAGTTTGACTAATAACCCTGTGTCACACTGTGTGAAGCTGCTGAAATAAGAGCTCCAGGTTAATTAATGAATTTTGTATGACATCTTTTTGTTAAAATGTTGCTTTTCACCAGCCTTAATATGTGGAGCAAATGTCCAGAGAGATTACACCTTACAAAATAAATATGAACTTCACCTTGAAAAGGGTGGGCACTCCCATCACTCCACCAAAACATTCTATATCAAATCAACCAAAAGTCTTGTGAACTTGTGAATTAATAACTAAACAACACAGTCATAAAACATCGACAATAAACAAAATATACAGTGTCCATCACCTGCAGGCAAAGGCATTTCATACAGGGAAAATGCAGCAAAGAACCAATACTTTTATGATAGATGACTCAGTTCTTCAAACATTACATCACAATAGCCTCTGTCTGCAAGTCTCAACAACTTTTCTATTGCAGTTAATTTTTAAGTACTGCAGCAGTTTATACACTACAGCTGGGGTTCCTGTATAGCTTATAGTATATGCAGACAGAAACCAAACATACATTTAGGCAATATAAAGCCCACATAAGAAAAGGTCATTTTCTTATATACTGTGTTTAAATGAATAACCCACATACATGTTGGAGAATACCAAAGACAGGAATGAGCAGTGTCACTATAAAGCCACTCCCAGCCTTTGTTTGTTGTGTAAACTAATCCTCATGTTGCTCTTTTTAGGTGCCGGAAGTCTCTCAAAGACGGAGCTAACCAATAGTTTATCCTACTGTACATTAGAGCTAATTATATGATTTGTTCATAGAAGACATGTTGACATGTGACAGTAAGAAATATACAGCACCTATAATTTATTTACAATGCCTTCTGTGAAGACGGGCTTTTATTTTCATAATATTATTCTGCTAATTAGACCAAACTATGAATGTTTGGGTTGTATATTTAATTGCTAAATGGAAATGTTGACAATTTTAGTTGTTTTTCTGTTATATCTACTACCTGTGTCGATCTGAGTGTACAAAAATGACAGGTGGGGTTCCCCATGGTTCCTATCTTGGGCCTCTTTTGTTCAACATCTAGGCTACATGTTCCCACTAGCTCAGATAATAGAAAACAGTAAACCATCTTTACTGCAATTACTTTTATGATTAAGCAGAACGCATTTCTAATCTGGTGCCATGTTATAAACTTGCCTGCCTTCTGCTGCAGATCATCCAGGGGACGGTATGAATCCAAAATAAACATGGAGAAGCAGTGTTAATATTTTTCTCTTGGCCACAGGAAAAATTATTAAATACATTATTAAATTAAATGTCACGCTATACTCATCTGTCATTTATAGCATGTTATATTCTAATTTGCCTTTTAAATCACATTTATATATGCTGTTTCTGTCATGTTTCGTCTTAATGCCTTTTATGTCTTATGTTAAACAATTTTCCTTGTTGTTGAAAGCACATCCACAAATAAATGTTCTTTGCCTTATCATGTAGTGGGTAGGAGTAACAGGAAATATATATTGAGCAGGTCCATATTTCTGCATATTGACATTTTCATATTTTCGGGTCCATGCATGTGTTTACTAGAGGAGGTGACATCACCATGGGAGCCTGTACGGCTATTGGCTGCTTTTCACTGTGCTGTTTCTCCATTATCGTTTAACTAAGAGGCCTGTCCCATTATATGCTGGTCAAAATACAATACTAAAAACTCCTTAACATAACATGTTAATTTAAGACACAGTAGAGTAGGTCGGGGCCTACATTTCTGCGTGGTCTTTGACAGACTAAGCGTCAATCAACCAAGCAAATATTGACATGGGCGTCAATGCACTTGCTTCAACTACACCCCGGAACAAGGATGTCTCCTGGAGCTCTAGCTAGCTCTTTTAAACATTGAATGGCCACATAATTTTCACTAATATGTATATACCTGGTAAGCGTTGCGCCCCCTCCAAACTGCTATTCCCCCCACCCCCCAAAAAACCCTCCATCGCTAAGCTAGTTCTTCAGACAATGTCGACGCGCTCCCGTAAACAATTCAGCGGCCGCACTGACACTCAGCGGCGGCCGACGAGCTAAACGCGTTGACGCGAATAAAGCGGCTTCGTCGTAATATTTCGGTGCTGTCTCACGGCCTTACCCATTTCTGTGTTTACTGTCGTGTCTTCTGGGCCGTCTCACGGGCTGTAGGGGGATGTTGTCGGTCATTCCTGCAGCCCCTGGTAAAGCGGGTGGAAGCTGTAGGCTGTCAGCCGGGGCTGTAGCGATTCTGGGCGGAGGCTTCCCCAGCTGTCAGTCACACGGGACGGTGCAACAGTCAGCAGGTTGGCGCTGTGCCGCTGCTGCTGGGACAGTGTACAGCACCAGACATGAGCCACTGACCTATTTCATAATGTCATATTTTGACTCTATATTATCATAGTGCTCGGGAGCTATAGTAATATGCTACGTTACTTGAGTATTTCTGCTACTTGACTACATTTTAGAGGCAAATATATTACCTTTACCTAACTCCATTTATTTTATTACTATAGTTACTACTTACTTTTCAGAATCAAATGAATAGGATAACACAAAATACATTTTGAATGCAGGACTTTTACTTGTAATAGATTATTGATATTGCTACTTTTAGAAAAGTAATTTTCCTGAATAGTGGGTTTAACCAGGAACAGTGATCAGCAACAAGCTGCGGTTGAGGAAGTACCCTACTTTCAAACTGTTACTTAAGTAAAAGTACACAAATATTAGCACCAAAGTAAGTAACTATCAAAAGTACTCATTACGTAGATTTTATTGTAACTACCTTGTACAGTTTTGATGATCATATGTTTTGAATCTAATAACTATAATTACTTTACATTGCCTACTGCTGGGTAGTTTATGAATAATACACTAGGGATCAATAAAGTAAGTAAGTACTGTAAGTCAAGTAAGATGCTTGGATCCGAGGTCAACTTAATGCACCAACAAAAATTAAGACTTCAGTCATTACATGTCCACATAACTCAGAGAGACAAAAAAGACAAAAAGGAAAATATTAATTAATACTCTGAAGGGACTCATTCTGTATAATGAATACTTTTAGGTACATCATACTACTATGGAGTTTCGCTGTCTTGTCCAAAGGTAACAAGACATGTGGCCCTGGAGGAACTGGGAACTGAACTCTGAGGTTCATGGACGACTGCCCAACAACTGAATCGCACCTTTTCAATATAACGCACTCCAGTGCTCCAGCAACCAGGCTATGTACAGGTGTTTCAGCATACTGAGACCAGCATAGTAGAATACAAAACTAACAGATATTACTTTTATGGATCATCTTATATTAGATAAGTCTCTAAAGGTTTTACTAGAGGAAATGGAAAGAGGAGAGATGGGTGGATTTACACTACTGCAGCAAATCTATACTATTTGTATAATGTGCAGTGCCTACAATTATTAAATTTGCATGCCGCAGCTCTGACCTAAGTCTATTAGGTAGCTGAGGCACAGCAGTCTGTATGGTTATCATGGTTTGGAGAAGCAACAATTATGAAAATGAGCTACATTAACATCTGGTGTGTCTATCCTGTGTCATGCTTTATTCTTTTTGCATAAAATCTTGTGGTTTAATTCTATATTTCTGTCGTGGAATTTCTTGTTTTAAATGTCTGGTTAATGTTTGTGTATTACGTTCATGCTGTCCATGACATAATCGAATCAAATAGTCCGTACAACACCTAGCACAGCATGCAAGCATACCGATGAATGAAGTGTGTTGATGAAGTCAACACACAACAATGACACTGAGCACTGGTAAATTTGTGCAATTGAAGACTGTAAAGGAGGTCACTGTATAGTTGACCTAAAACGGATTGTGGACACATCATCAGGAGCACGATTCAGTTGGGGATGCAAATCATTTTTCGTTGAGAATGCAAAATTGCAAGGGATTAATGGCTACTGGTCGATCAAGAGAACAGAAAACATATTTCACTCAAGTCATCTCAAGGTGAATTGATGTAAATAAGGGATTTCAGGTACATTCAAACTGGCCTGTGCTAGCACAGAAATGAGTGGAGAGCTATGGTACATTTCAATAGCTACAGAAACAGTCTGGCCAGTCTATGGAAGAATAAGCTTGATCATGTCTTCTGTGGTGGAGTGATGACAGGAAGAGTTTTGAAAAAGTCACCCTGATTTTATTTTTCAAAATCAGAACATTAAGGGGAAGGAAACATTGGAAAAAACAAACACATTTACAATGTAAACAGTCCAAATTGGCTCAACATTACGTGAATTGTAGAGACAACCTGAAAGCAGGTTTGACATGTTTGCTCAAGAAAAGGCACAACTTGGCAAATGCATATCGATAAGGAATGTACAGCAGGGACCTACAAAGTACTCGGACCATTCTGAGTTGTGTAAAGTGTCCAGTGATACATTCATTACTGTTCAACTCAGCAGGTTGAGGGTGGAAAAGGAAAACTCTGCATGCTTGAGAATGAATCTGGAAAATGTACAGAGCATTTCATTGAGAGTAGGGGATATGGAGGACAACTAAAATCTAAACGAGGTAGAAACTTACCCCCTAAACTCAAGCACTTGTGTATTCAATAAATTAATGACGCTACAAGTTGAAAAGATAACCTAGAAAAACAAAGAAAGTTGGATCTGACATTTACTCAAACACTTCAAACTAAATTTGACAGGAAGGAAAAGCTGACAAAATTGTTGATTTGCCCTTTCCCCGTTTAGCCATCACAATAAAAGCAGTGAAATTGAAATGCAGCTATAAAATGTAACCTAAAACCTGAAATAAAGTGCAGGCATGAGAACATTAAGCATAGAATAGCTTTCAGAGCTCAGCCAACCAAATGTGATTCTGTAGATTTACAAGTTGAAGAATACATGGGTAAAGAAAAAAAAAAGAAAAAAATTCATAGTTCTGTAGACTAATTGATATATGAAATACACTGTACAACACAATTTATCACTCAAACAGGGCCTTCATAATCTAATGGTGCAGAAAAAGACAACAGCAACATGTACAGTTCAGATTAGGCACTTAGCAAAAAGGTTTAACTACTGTATCTCAGCATCGATGCAACAAAGATGAAAATCTAGTTTATAACCTACATTACTCTAGACTGATGACTGAAATGTTGCACTTTAATTTAATAGAAAAGACAAAGTTATAATCTCACAGTCTGATCAAAATGAGAAATGCTAATGACATTCAGCACTACAAACATGTACAATGTCATAAAACCTGTGGCACACAATAGGAGAGAAAGTAGTCTGACACACGCTGTTAACTCTACCAAAACTTCTGGACACTGGGACATGATGTCATGAAAAGTCATGACCTGAACTTTTTCCTATTAAAGTCAAAATCCTTCAAACGTATCAAGGAGACAATCTGAATTAAAGCAGTTTCAAGTAAGTTATACATTCAAACTTCTGGATAGACAGCCAAAAAAAAAAAAAAATACCCGCATATATGAAATAAAAACAACTACAGTAGTTATATCAAGTTCCAACTAAAAATAACACTTGACAATCATTCAGATTAGGAGGGGAGAGAGCTGCAACCAAGTTACTGTGAAAATCTCAACCAATCTATGCAGAATTCTATAAGGTTTTCTGTTGAATATTGATTGTACCTAACCCAAAAGGGAGACATTCAAAAACTGAGTTCAGGCGATACATTGATGACTAAAACGCCTAATTAACTGCAATTTTTCCCTCCTCCATGAAATGTGGGAACTGTGATTTTGGCACACTGTCTGAACCATTCTTCTCAATTTCTGCCATGGTGGCAGGCAAGCCGGAGTGGGAGCCATCTATCTTCATGAGGCCTCCGGTGGATCCGATCAGAGGCCCGCTGGCAGGGCTCCCAGGGAGAGGGATGCCACCGCCCTGGATGACAGAAATTTCATTGGTCTTCATGGTGAGGCCTCCACTGAAGGCAGCTGTGTACTGGTTCCACAGAGATGGGTCAAAGTTCATTGGTGGAGCAGCAAGTTCTTTGGGGGCCTGCATAATTTCTGGCAACATCTTGCCCTCAGAGCTCAGCGCCATCAGTGCCATGGGATTATCCAGAGACAGACGCTGGCCACGCCGAGATGAGTTGTTCCACATGTGAGTGCCAATATGCACCTAAAACAAAACATACAGTTCCTTATAATCCTATTAAAACGCTTGATATGAACAGGTACATTTAGACAAACTACACACTTAAATAGCCTATCCAACAAGACAGCGGTTACTTACCTTTAGATTTCCCTTGGTGGTGAAAGCCCTGCCACAGATGTTGCAGGCAAACGGCTTCTCCCCTGTGTGCGTGCGCTCATGGATCTGCAAGGCACTGGCGGATGAGAAGTTCTTGCCACAGACATTACACACGTGTTGTTTGGTTGATCGTCGTGGTGCCGCGGGGATGGAGGAAGGCAGAGAAGTTCCCTGGGGCATATGGGAGCTGAATAAACCATGAGGGCCAAGAGGATTCTCGGTAGGAATCTTCATCTCAAGACTGGTCAGACTTGATGGTATCCTCATAAAAGGCATGTTGCTAGGAACTGTTCACAAAAAGGAGGTGGAAATTTAGATCTAAAATACTTATGATAACCTTTAAAATATATCTGAAGTTATTAACTCACCATAGTCTCCATTTGTAAACAGTATGCCGGGTTCTTCTTTGATCGCCTTAGGAGTGAAGCTGCGGGAAGCTGTGAGATCAAGGGCTCCACCTGACTCCGTGCCATCCTGAGTGCCATTGTCAGACTCTGCTTTTGACCCACTGCGGGAAAACTCATCAACAGCAGCCTCAGGAGACTTGTTATTAACGTTGTTTACTGGTGATGATGACTGAAATGACAGGGCTGAGTCAGAAATGGCAGGACTGCGGCCATTTTGATAGTCTGGCTCTCTAGGAGCTGACGGGGATTCCTTGGGCGTTCCCTCACTCTCCGAAGTGGTGCTGCTCTGTCGTTTCAAGGCAAGAGCAGAGGTGAGATTCTTCAAAACATCTAGACTGGAAAACACAGCGGGGGAGTTCTTCTGTGATTGGTCGTCAGAGGCAGATGGGAGGGATTCTGGGCTGTCGTTTAGCTTCTCAGAGTTCAGCTCTGCCTCGTGTTCCTCCATGCTTGCATCAAAGCCATTGGTGTCGAGAGGCTTCTCCTCTGGTAGGGATGGCTCCACTGCTTCTGCTGCTTCAAACTGGTTTTCTGCCATTGGGGTATTGGGGATCTGCCCACCCATATGCATTCGGATGTGCTGCTGCAGAACCACAGCATTGGTAAACTTCTTCTGGCAGATGGGGCATGAGTGCTGCATTTTCAGAGGAGTGTTAGCCCTGTGCACTCCATAATGGGCCTTTAGGTTACCTTTGGTGGAGAATGCGCGACCGCAGATTTTGCACTTGTAGGGCCTCTCACCAGTGTGCGTGCGGTAATGCATCTTGAGTGAACTTTGGCAACTCAGCACCCTATGGCAGATTACACACTCATTTGGGTCATTGGTCCTCTTTTCCAAGCCATCTACCATTTGCTGAAGTTTTGCTGTTCCAGAGCTCGGTTCTCCCGGGACAGAACTACCATTCATATGATGCAGTGCTCCAAACAGTTCTTTAGCATCCCTCTGAGTCGGGTCCAGTCCTGTCTCTTGGCCAAACACATTAGAGGAAACAGTTGGGGATCCATCACTGGATGGGGAGGGTCTCTGGGAAAATGGGTCCCCTCCAAAGCTGTCATATGTTGTCTTGAATCCTGGTATTGGTGAAGGGTGGAAACCAGTAGCAGGATGACTTAACATGGGTTTAATTTCAATCATGTTTGACTCTTCCATGGGGACAGACATGCCAAATGGAATTCCACTACTGGTGGGAATATTGTCAAGGTGCTCTGGCACAGGATGAGGGTTCATGCTGATATTGGGATACTTGTCTTTATGCCGCTGGAAATGCACTTTCAGGTTTCCTTTGGTTGTGAAGCGGTTTCCGCAGATGTTGCACTTGAAAGGCCTCTCGCCAGTGTGAGAACGCAAGTGAATCTGGAGAGCACTGTCATTGCCAAAGGTCTTTCCACAATATTTACACTTGTGTTTGTATAGCGAGTCACCATTTTTTGACTCTGGTGGGAGGTTCAGCACCTTTGTCTTCACTTTTTTGGAAGACTCAATCCCTGCTTGGATGCCATTGAAGGTGCTGGGGAAACCCATGACACCTGGTGACTGGGGCAGTAATGCTGGTAAACGATTTGCCAGATCTGGAATGCCCTTCAAAATGTCTGTTTTAGAACTCACAGAACCCAGTCCTCCAGGTAGAGAGGTAGGGATGCCAGTAGGCAGAGGTAGTTTACCTTGCTTCATTGTCTCAACAGAAATGTTCTGACTGGCTGTTCTTTTTCCTATCAGAGCTGCTGCTGCAGACAGCTGTTGAGAGAGATGTGCACCAAGGGCTTTCAGAGGGTCTACTGCTGCCTCTACAGATGACTGGAGACCCTGTGGAGTCATCATGGCTACTTGGATTCTGATTTGTTCTGTGAGCTGGATTTGTTGTAGCTGCTGTTGCTGGAGGCACACCAACTGTTCCAAGATCATTGGTATGGCCTGAAGACCATCCTGTGATGATGATACTGATGCATTGTTTGAATGCTGGGAGACAGCTACTTTAGTGTCAGCCATGGTTTCAAGGGTGACATTTGAATCTTGCATTTTGGGTGAGGGGTGGAAAGACATTTCAGGGCTAGCAGACCTGTCTGCCTGGTCTTGTTGTCCTGAGTCATCTGCATTCATGCTGGAGTCTTCCTCTGTTCTTTCCAAATGGTCTGTATTAACATTTGATAGAGAGTGACTGCTAGACTGGCCATCATCATGGTCGCTGGTCAGGCCATCAGGAGACCCTTGTGAGTATTCCTCAGGCACCTCATTCCCATCTCCATCTTTCATGATGACTACTTGCTGGCTTTTAGTGCAATTCCTCTCATGATGCAGAAATTCTGCTTCATCAAAGAACTCAGCACAACACTTGCTGCAGACCCTGGTCTCTTCCACTCTGAACCTCTTCGCCTCCCTTCCAGTAGCATCAACATGATCATCTCGAAGAATCCCTAAAACAAGATGATATGGGATTTCAATCAATGCATTTTGCACAGGTGATATTTGAGCAATGAAATTAGCAATAAAAACAGACTTCAAAATACCAGAAAAACTTGCAAGAACACAGTTTTATTGATAATGTGTGAAGATCAGTCAAATTCTTTAAATGGATTATAAAAACACTTTGTTGTACTTCTGTTAAATTTGTTGATTGTGTCATGGTCTTCATTTGCCTGTATGGTAATTTCTTAAACTTGTTTATTAGATTACATAGTCTTGTAAGATATTCATCAGATTTTTGTCCTCTTAATGTAGGCCACCGCACTGGGTTGTGGAGCACTTTGAATTTGCCTGTTGTATGTAGGACCAGCAGAGGGCAACCATCTACTTTTGACATTACCCAGAACAATTTTCAGTAAGACAAAAACCACTGGACGGGGAATCACTGTGTATTCGAAAGAAGCAAATCGACCAGTTGCTAAATCTGTTTCCAGGACCATGTGGGGGCAATGTACTACAACAAATCAAACACTGAAATCCAGTAACGGGTCAATTTACACGATATGCTGCATTATCTATTCATTTTGAAATTTGTTGTCCCAGTGGGGAAACTAGGAGACAAAGTAAAAGACTTACTATGCAAACCAGGGCAAAACAGGGGGGGGGGGTAATCTTATTTGTATTATCATCCCTCTTTTTCACAGCCTGTAAAAGCCTGATGAGTGTTCCAAGTATGCATTTTAATGTGTCTGCAAACCAAAAGGGCCATTTCACAACTGTGTATTGTTAAATGCTAATGCCCCAGAGAAAGGGGGCAGACCACCTGTTTGCATCTGCCTAAAGAAACTGCTGGGAGTTGTTAATTGCTCACCAGGAGGCATTGAAGCCATGTCACAAAAGTTGCAAACTGCATTACAGTCTATTCTGCGAGGAAACACCAAGCATGGGTCAGCCACCCACATTTAGTACCACAGCTTACAGTGCAACCACTCTTAACGTGATGGAGTTAACTTCCATTGGCACAGAACACAGAAAAGATTATTTAAGAATATGTACATCTTTAATAATTAAATTAATAAAAATGAAAGCACAACTTGTACATTATGAAGTGAATATGAGGCAACGCTATAGTGCACTTGACTGCATGACCTGCATGTACTCACCTATCGCGGGGTACATGACACGAGGTCAGACTAAACATTCAATACATGTGCGCATGTGTGACAACACGTAGTGTTTCCATCAATACAAGCCAGTGCTCTAAATGACACATACTTATTAAAATACACTGCTGCTGCTCCCACAAAACAACGCAGTCTCCGAGTTTTCTAATGACAATAAAAAAGGTGAGGTGCTGGAGCTTGCATATGGCGATTCACCAAAACGCACCCCCACCCAGTCTACAAAAAAAGGCCACTTCTCCATCCCCCCACCTCCTCTACACATATGTACGAAAGGAAACAGTCATGCATTAAAGTGGGGGATTTATTGCCTTTAGGTCAGCTTACACAAGAGTCACATTTCATACTGTTTTTGGGCACCATTGTTTAAAAACTTCACTTTTGGCGAATACTTGCAAACAAATCCCACTTCTATAGTAATGTCACTGTTTTGTTTTTTTAATTATACGTTTTTACATTTGACACGGGAAAACTAAGCGAATTTGGTTTATTAATATTACAACACAATGAACAATTGCATGTGTAACAACAGTATTTAAATCTAAAGAACAAAAAAGTAGCCTACGCAGTGATAGCTTATTTAACCACCACGTTAAAGTGTCGTATCGTGATTACCTTGACTAGTCAGCAATATAGGAATGAAATAAAGAAAAATATACACATGAAGTCACACTGAACGCGCTACACAGTCGACATTTGTCACACAACTTCTTAAGTAAGTGTACAACGTATAAAAAAACACAACAGGTAGTAACACACGCTTCACTGAACCCAGAAAAAGTTCAGCGTCTCCAGTTTAACCTACGACGTAACTACGCCAAAATCCCACGAGCACCCTGTTCAGGATGAAACTGAAAACTTAACCAAAAATATGACTCCACTCGGTCGCCTTCATCATTTGAGGCAAAAAGTAAAAGCTTACAGTGTTTTAAAGCGAGCCTCGCCGAACACCTGTAATGTGTTTAAAATCATTTCGAGAGTGTGTTGCACAAGTTTTTGGGGTTTTTTTTGCTCGCGGTCAACTCAGAAGGACAGCAACAGGTCAAAGTGCGCGAGGAACAATGTAAAAGTCAGCCCCCCACCTTTGAAGTAAAACTGTTTCAAATACGACACGACGAGGCAACACGGTAACTTTTTCTTTTCTCTCGCATCTTCTCTGTAAACTCACCATTTTCCAGCGAACCGGGCTCGTCGGAGTTGATGTGCTGCGGCTTGGCTTGCTTGCGCCTCGACATGGTGCAACCATCGGGAGCAAAGAGTTTCAAACAAAAATTTCCCCTTCCCCGTCTTCAACAAAATTCTTCGGGCTTGGAAAATTAGTCCCCCCTCAAGTAGAAATGCGCATGTCAACGTAATTATTATTATCAATAATGCATTGCGATTTATCACGCTCCCCTGACAGCTGATTGGCTCCAGTCCAAGTGCTCACACATTATTTAAATGCGCTCCCTATTGATGAGCGGAGAGCCGGGAGGGGGCGGGTGGAGCCATGCTAGCGGACTGCAGGATGGAGGCAGGGTTAACAGCACCCAGCTCATCTGTCGTTTTCCGCGTTCATGACGAAAAAGATCGTCACGCACAGATACACAAAAGATTAAGTCATACGTCCTGAAGTCTAATTAGGTTGCTGTGACTCTAAAATCTAACTCAAAACGCTGGAATATTAAAATTATTGGAGTTCAACTGTACCCTCGCGTTACTTTGTGGCGTTAATTTTATCTCTTAAATCCCTATGGACTTTTTCTGTGGGGGACTCATTGTGCATGCATGGTGCCCATCACTTCCAGGAAACTCATCATATTTTATTTTTCCTGCACCATCACTGCTGTATAATATTAATATATTTATCATGGTCCAGTAGGCAAATACAGGACATCTATGTGAGGGAAGAGTCACTTTGTGGTGATGTAATCATGTTTTTTCTGCAAAAGCACAGGCATATACATCACCATAATATTCCCATGATAGTTCGTAAGGTATTTGTAGAACTGCTGGGACATGTTGCGTATCAATATTGTGGAGGAGCAAGTGTACAAATGTTCACGTAAATTCAAAACACAGTCGAAAGCTAGGTCGGTTTTGTTTCAAGAATGTCTTGTCAAGAAAAATTATTGTGGGAGTATAAATTATTCATTAAAGAGGTTGAATTTGTCACACAGTTAATTCAGTGAGCCCTACATGTCAGTGTCCTGACCCCAATGCCCCAAACTATACCGTTGTGTCAGAAAATGTGAAAAATGTCATCCTGATCATCATACGTTTTGGTGCTAACCCCCAGATTAATGTGAACTAATGCATAGTGGAGGGTGCAAAGAGATGCTGGAATAATATTGTTGCGTCTCTGTCACATTAAAATTCAGCCTGTGGGCATAGTTGGTATACCAAAAAGAAAAAAAACACTCCAGGAAGCTCAGAATTCACACTAGGGGAAAACCTTTATTAGAGTGGTGCATAGTGATCAACGGTATAATCAAAACAGTGGTTAATGCAGGTGCAATAGAACAACTGAACGGGTTATTAGCCAATCAATAACCTGATGTTATCTGTTGTTAACAGCAAAATCACACACTGATCTTAAAATGGTCACTATAGCTCAACTCTATAGCCGGCTTAAAATGTTCCCAGAGTGAACATAGGAAGCAGGACATATACAATCTGACTAATCTTTACCTTTCACATTTACATGTAGTTATGCAGACAGGAATTTTTTTGGGGGGTGTTCCATACCAAAGACATAGCGAGCTGTGCACAAAAGCTGGTATACAGATGCTGAGGGTTCGCTTGGAATCATGTAAGTGCTAGAAGTCACACAAGTGATTTTTGATAATAATAATAATTTTGATGCACACGGATCAGCCCACAACATTAACACCAGCTGGTGGTTTTCATCATTGTACATTTACAATAAGACAGTACAGGAAAACAAATCCTAATGGTAAGTATTAGAGCATGTATAAAACTCCACATGGCTTTCAAATAAACAACACGGTGACACGTCTGGGCACAAAGCAGAATTTTCAAGGGGATTAAAGTGTCCATGGAGTCAAATTAGACACACAGAAAGCTTTACTTTCACAATAATGCAGAGACAATTAGTCTTTCTTACATAGCATAACTGCTACATCAAAGTGCTTTACAGACATTTAAACTTTCATAGGAACAGGAAACAAATATTGAAAAGTTGTGTACACATTTGTAAGCCACTCTGATGAGAAAAAAGACAATTAAAGACAAAATAAAAGCATCTGTAGCGCGCAAAGTTTGAGTAACCGCCATATCCATGATCTTGGCCTTCTCGCCGTTCTGTTTCAGCCAAAAAATGCCTCAGTCTGTTTTATATAATGCCACAGCTGATAAGTGCAAGACAAAGACAAGCCAATATATTCAGATAAACAAATGCTCTTTAAAGGCCTGGCTGAAGGTGAAAAGAGAGGGGAGTGCTGTCTAGACGCTTTATTGCCCCAATAAGAAAAGTATGCTTGAATAAGCTGTTTCTTCTACGTTTCAAGCTAAACAACTCAAACTGTGTGCAGTCGTAAAACCGCAGTTGTGGGAACCAGCTATATGACCTATCTCTGTTGGAAAATCAATAATGATGCTGGAACATCACAAAAACATTGCAATATAAAACTTTAAAAAAGTCAGTTTTCATTTTTATATATACGCAGTCTGTGTATACACATGAAGGAAGAGACGTCCATCTAGTTCATCGATGCTCTGTGAAAAACTGTTCTGTAAGAAAACAATGCACAACACATAGACAGATGGATCCTGGGCGTTTCTCTGCTTTTTGTTGGAGTTTGTTGTTAGCTGCTGAGGTCCATTGTGGTCATTTGGTGATAGTCAGTGTCATTTTGAGCAAAGTGAAACAAATGTTGAAGTGAGAGCGGAAAGCAAACATAATACAGTAACCCTGACAATAGTGAATCTATGGTCATACATGAAAGGCCTCATAAAATGGCCAACAAGGCAGTCAGAAAACAGGCTCAAGAGACTTTCATTATCTAAAACCTTTTTTTCTGAATTCCTCTGGAGTTTCCACAAGAGAATGTTACAAAGAGGAGACGTGTCACTTGCTGACTGCTTTACAATGACCTTGCAGTGGACAAACAAACAACAGCCCAACACTTGCTGAGGAATTCTGAATTGGACATATGTGTGTGTTCTTTAGGGCTCAGTAAAAGATGAAAGGCAACTTGGGGAAGCATGAACTGTTTCACATCAGTGTGGTGAAGTGTCTGCTCGGTTAAATGACTAGGTGTTTGCTAAATCTTTAGCAAAACAGCTCAAAGTTCCCCTCTAATCAAAAATATATCTGTGGTAGCTTTGGATCAGTTGGTAAGGCAGTTGTCAGTGGTTTGATACCCAGTTTCTTCTGCCCACATGTTGAAGTGTCCATGAGCACGACCTAAACCCAAAAGTACTCGCGGTGTGTTTGAAGTTGATTTGAATAAAAGTGTATGCCAAAAGACTCAATGTCAATCTATAAGACGTCATGGACAGATTAGCAAACATCAGCATGCCACGCCCATGGGCTCAGGAATCCAGGTGAACCCTAGGTAAAGTCATAGAGTTCAAAAGGTGTGTGTAAAAAAATTACACAAAGGGACATACAGTAGAGACGTAAAGTAGTCCAAAAGACAAAACAATATGAGCACAAACAGATGAAAATGACAAAAAAGACAGACACAAACAGACCACAAAAGAGGTTAACAATTATTAAAAATAGACACGCAAAATCACCACAAACAACATGATGTTCTCATTTGTAGTTGTTGTGCATCTCTTTCGGCCTGTGGCACCTATTAGGTGGGTTAGGGGGCCTTTTACCAATCTGTGCCCGGGGTCGCATTTTCTCTAAATCCGCCCATGCTTTTTACTCCATGATGAACTTACATGATTTCTTGACATCCCATGTTGCCAGTGGTGGTGGTTCAGCATGACGTTATATGTCATGTTAAACATTAGTGAACTATAAGTTTCTTAAAAAATAACAAATATTCACATAGTTTATGATCAACCAATTGTGCAAAACTTACCAGGAAATAAGAGAACTTGTCGCAACCTTTCAACACTTGTGATGACATTTCAGTGTAATGCTGAGCTCCATATACTGAATCATTAACCCCCTGCTGGAGAAACAAACATTTTTTTTTTCTATGTAGGGACCTGAAAACACAGCTAGTTCATTTCTGCTGGACACAAGTAATAATCTTTTAATGGTTGACCAGTTTCTTCCGACTGTATTTCCTAGATCCTGTTTTATTACTTGATCCTCTGTTGATTTTCTTCAGGCGCCCCCCTATTCAAGCATTTACTCCCTTGTAGTCATAAATAATGCCATTAAACACACTCAAAGGACAAACGGAAAAGTTTTTTTTTTCTTGCAACACTTAATCCCTAAGGAAAGGGTAAGTAATGCTCAGGACAGGCGAGCACAAATGAAAACAGTGCAGGTGACCTTTGAGCTCCTGTATTTTTTTCCATTCATATTTGTCATATCACAACATAAGCTTTGCTTGTAGACAATCAATGCACCTTTATTTTTCTATGCGAACACTGTTGTCAGAATCATTTTCCTTTTTGTTGTCAGCGATTGCACCATCATCTAAATGCGGCATTATCTAGTAAATGCAAGTATGGAGGCTCGCGGCAATTACTACAGTGTCAGACTGTTTTCATTATTGATCGACGAACAGCCTTTCAAATGCCCTGCTTTTCATGAGCACATGTATTTAGTTCTTTTGTTCAGTAACATCAGCCTAGAATAGAGACTGAGGGCACTGAGGTGAAAGGTATTAGATGTTTGTTGTACCAATATTGTTTTTCCACTCTGAATGTTGCTCTTTTGAAAAGCATTTGAGTCATAGTGCGTCCTGCATACAGTACAATATACTTACTGGTCAACTAGCCTCATACTGTACAGTTGCATCAGAAAGTATTCCAACCCCCTAATACCATTTTACCTGATTTACACACCATACACCATAATGACAAACAGAAAACATATTTTTAGAAACTTTTGCAAAGTTTTAAAAAATCAACAGCTAAAATTTAATATTCACAGAACACATTCACTGAAAACTGACCTTTCAGTGAAGCAGGTCAGCAGTAAAACAAGGAGCTAGTCTAGATTTAGTCATTTTTCTGTAGGAAAAACTATATGAGACAAATTTTCGCCTTTTGAATCTGACCATTTTATATGTCTTTTTTTATACATCTAGATCAGAAAAAAAATATGACTGCAGCAAACTGTGGCCAAAAAAACAACATCAAATTTAACAGGGTCATTTGCATGTTAAGAGTCAACTGGAAATGTTTGTAACACCTGGGTGAAACAGGAAGTATAAATGTCTGTCTTAAAGCTACATCTGTGTCTTCAGAGATAACAAGATGACTGCTGCTTATTTGTCTCACACCGTTGACTTTAAAAGCTTTGGGGGGTGGGGGGTTGGGGCTAGAGGAAATTATGTGCCACTGCATTCCACAAACAACTTCTGCTTTTGTCATGAATTCTTAGAATTCAGTTTCTCGATTATAAATCGCGTCAGATTCACTCTGACCGCTGCTCATTTGCCGTGTCGTGTCACATTTTCTCACAGGGCGGTGACATGACAAAAAGAAAAAGCTGACGCGATTTGGTGAGGCCTTGGTTTGTACTGATGTTTAATATCCAGCTCAACCCTGAGTGCGTGATCTGTTTGAGTGTGTGTCTCTGGGTGCAGGGGCTAGGCGGGTGAGGGGAGAGATCAGTGGCCCACACATGGCTGTAATTTAATGGAGAATTGCCCAGTGGTTCCTGTGCAGGGATAAACACAGCAATAGTCAGGCTATTGTTATTGCATGACTATGACAAGTGCCTCCATCAATAAACAAAAGGGTGTTTCGGGGGAGAGGGGAAAGGACTCACTGTATGAAGAGAACCCCACTGTGTCCACTTCTCACTCTCACTTCTAATCAGCCACGCAGTGAAGGAGCATATGATGAGTCTGAGTAAGAAGAAGCTGGAGAGCTGCAGTCACACATTAGAGAGAAAGGAATACCAGACAGATCACTGCTCGACTCTGAACTCTCATATTTGACTCTCATTCTTTTACACGCATCTGTATGCTATATCAGATAAAAAAAGTTTTGAGGATGAAGAGGTCAAACGTGAAGAATCTGAGGCACATTAACTACAACAAAGAGATAGGGAGAGGTTGGCAGTCACCATCAAGCTGTGAGTCAACATGGGAGGGGGGGCAGTCCTTCAAATCTGATGAGCTGCAATCTGGGCTGGGGTCATAAACATTTACAGGGTGGGAAGTGGCGAGCAGAGGGGGCAGCAGGATATCAGGCCTCTCGTCTAATTAGCTTATGACAATGCACCTCTTATACAATAGTGATTTCCATGTGTTAACTGTGGCTTAAGGATGAAACAAATCACTACGTCTGATTCATGGGCCTCCAGGAAACATCAACTTCAAACTTCAAACCACTGCACTCTTATGTAAATATCTAGGAAATATTTTCACAATTACATCTGAAGAAACGAATAAGGTGATTTTTTTATAAAATGTAAAACTAGATGTTGCTGTACGATGCAGCGGGACACATGTTCTGCTCGTTCACACTGATGGATGGAAGTCCTGTTAAAAAAGTGCAGCCAGATGGCAAAGTGACGGGAGTAAAGTATGATGCTGGTGAAACACTGATGACTGTAACACACTCATGTTAGCATGATCTCGTGCTGATACAACCACAGCACACACACACACTCACAGAACGTCTGTGCTTGCAATAAAGTGGACATGGTTGCCGGAATACTGATTGATCCCATTTATTTCCACACACACAAAAAAAGAAAATAAGAAAATTGAAAACGGATTATGCATATCTCACTGTCGCTGTGCTCTATGACTTAACTTGTTTGGTCACTGCGAGAAGTCATCACAGCAGGCATCACAAATACAACAAGTAACTTTAATGACATTTTAAAGGGCTAATTCAGCACAAGCTAAATGTTCTTAAAAGTGCCCTCGGGTGTTGAAGTGGGGAAGACTTCCCCGCATACAAAAGGGAACACAGGAGCGTGGAGCACTTGACAGTGAATGTGGTCGTTTCTTCTGAGGCTCAAACACTGTTGGACACCTGGTGGGTTTTCAAGCCTCTTCAATGTAGGTTTACAGTGGCCTTCGACAAAGACAGCCGCGGACCTCCGAGGTATTGACCGGCTTGTGTGAGCACTGAAAGAAGCTCTTAACCCACCCCACAGCCCCTGCCTACTGTAGTAGCAGTATTCCATTTCAGGCACCTTGATTGGATTTGTTCACAATTTTTTGGCAACATGAGTGATGCATAGCGGCGGCGTTATATTTCACTGTGTGCGCTTTGAAAGCACAGCTGTTGTATCTGCTTGTTGGTTCTATAATGTGCAGCATGAATTAATGTCAAAAAATGAAATAAAAAAGAAATCATAAAAGAGTTTAGTTATTGCTTCTTCTTCTTCTTGTTAATAAAGTTAAAAAACCAGAACTCATGCCACCATAAGTGCTGTGCAGGGACGTGGATAAGAGTGTATTATGGTTGTTATAGCAACCACAGAAATGGCTTCTATGCTGAACAATAGTCAAATGGGCCTTGGGAAGGCCCTGTGGCAAACCCCCCTCCCTACCCACATCTGCTGCCTCCACATTCAGACTTGTGGGATGTTCTGCTGATTATTTTCTGTCCTGATTCCCCCTTTTCAAAAAACTGACAGGCGGGCGAGAAGGAAATTAGGAATTCTGCCAACATCTGTCCAGGAGCCGTGATGCGGTGAGCTCTGGTAGCACAGTTTTGATAGGAAGTGGGAAAAAAAGAAAAGAAAAGAGAGATGCACGAGGGCCTGGTGTGTAAAAAAAAGAAAAGCGTGTGACAAAGGCTCTTATGAGCCGTGCAGAGTTTACAATGGCAAACAATTCCAGAGGAAGAGCCAGAAACTTCCAGCTGGATAGGGTGTAAATATGAACCGTGCATAGCAACCAGGAAGGTATGCAGACTATGCATGCTTCTAGGACTTTGTGGGGCTTTATTATTCTGCGTTTGTAGTTTTGGTGAAACGTAAGAAGTCACTGATGCAACAGGTGAATAAACAGAACATGCAAATGTGAAAAAGACAACTGAAACGGCAAAGACTAAACGTCAACACAGAGCAGGGCTGTGTGGGATGTGTGAAGATGCACTGGTGGATGTGGTTGGACGACTATGGGACAGCGGGTAAAGCCGCGGTGGAATGGGATTGAAGCCACCTGCCTGTGTGCACCGTGCACACTGAATGAAAGAGAGAAGTGCTGCTTTCCTACGTGATGGAGGAAAGATTGAAGCTCTAGTTGCAAAGCCGAGTGCCTAATGCATTCACAGATAACATATAAAAAGTTTTTTATTGTAGTTTTCCTGTACTTCACTTTCAAAAAAGGAAGAGACCTGAAGAAGGCAGACAGCAGAGGTCACGATGACCAAACATTCAATAGATGCACAGAGCCAGGCTTTGTTATCAAGTGTCCAAACTTGTCTTACTTGTTTGAATCTCTGTGCGTGTTTGTCAAGTCCTCTTCGAATCAATAACTTCTTTCCTCTCAGGTATGTGCGCACTTAGCGTTGCACTCGCACAAAGACAGACTAAGTAGCCCCGAGCTCTTTTAAAACACACGGTGACTGCTGATGCATTTACAGGCCAGAAAGAGACGGGATAGAAAGACTTCTGTGCGAGGAGGATATCCAAACCCCCACAATCCACATTGATTAAACAAATTTGCCACAAATCATTTTACAAATGCCCAGTGGGGGGCTATAGAGGTTGGTGGAAATACCCCATTCATGCTCTGTTCTCCCCCGCAGGGCTGAAGCCTCGACTCTTGGCTCGTTTAAGCGTGCTGACAGCCTCTGATCCCTCTGGTCATCTGCAGGGTGGGCTGGCCAGCGCTGAGGGGTCTTTGTGCTCTAAACTTTAGAAGACTTAACAGTGAAACCGAAAAAAAAAAACCATCTTAAGACTGAAGGGCCCTCTCATAATTCTGGCTCTAAATCATCTCCAAGACACACAAATCAAGTGTGAGAGGACCCACACTAACAAACAGCTTAATGATAAACATGTTGTTTGTGTGGACGATCTTTAATGAAATTCTACAGTAGCAGTTAGAACTATGTCTGCAGCACTTAGCAGATGCCTGTTGTGCTCTTTCATACAAACATGGGTGAGCATTAGCTCCGCCTCCCTCATCGTGCGTCTCTTTCTGAATGAAAATGAAAATGGGTGGAGACAGCTATCTGGAGTATATGTGTGTGTGGGCCCAGTATTTTTGAAAGCGGGCACGTGCGTGAGTGTGTGGGCACATGTGCTGAGCTGTGGCCCTGCAGGGGGAAAGTAAACAGACAGTTTGTTCTGAGTTTAGAAAACATACACAGTAGATCATGACTTTTTGATAGAGTAATAGTATATTTGTTAAATTAAATATTAATTTCTCTGTCACAGCATGACTTGAAGTTAAGATTATTTTTAGCCTTAGTTGATGATGTGATTTGAACTCCAGCATCTGTGGTATATTTCTTTCAAAATTACATTATTTGGGCCATTGATTGAAACATTAATCAAAATGGAAGACAGATAAAGACATATCCACATAGCGCTGACATTTTAACAGTTACTATCAAAGAAATTCTTCATATTCAGTGGTTTATCATATGTATTTATCCCGGTTAAACTGCAGCAGTTCCTGCTGAGGCTGGTTTGGCTTGGTGTAGGGGAGGGTGGGGGGATGGTGTCCCTCCCCTTCTTTTAACCTCAAACACATGGTCAGCTCCTATTATTTTAACTGCTTCCAGTGACTTCAGATCTCACTCGACCTCTGAGTGCAATCAAGAGAAACAGCGGCCACATTAAAACTACCAGTATGGAGTCAGCTTAGGTTTCCCCAGTTATGACAGTTGAGTCCAATTTAAAAGCTACAAATATTCACAAATGAATTTGGGTGTAAGTTGAGATAGTTAGATAATATTATGGAAGAGGTTAAGTACCACTGCTAAAATAAATATTTGACTTTTTCAGATTTTAACTCAGAATTCAGATTTTTTAGGAAACGTTCTGATATAATTTTTTACTTTTTTTCTTCATATTATGACTTTAAACTAAAGAATTTAGATTTTTCTCTTAGAATTATGTTTTCTCAGAATTTAGATTTAAACTCACAATTCAGATTTTTTTCCCTCAAAGTTCTTATACTCAGAATTCAGTTTTTTCTTCAAAATTCTGACTTTAAACACAAAATTCAGATTTTGTTTTCAAATTCTCCGATTTTTTTCTAAAATCTCATTTAAAAAAAATAAAATTTCTGTTTTTTTCCTCAAAAGTCTGACCGTAAACTCATTATTCCAATTCTTCTCTCGCAATTCTAGAATTTTTAATAGTCAGATTTCATGTTTTTTCTTACCTTAAACTCAGAATTCTGACTTTTCTTCAAAGTCAAAATTCTGAATTTAAAGTCAGAATTCTGAAAAAAGTGAGAACTCAAATAATTTTTACTGTTGCCCTAATCTTCCTCCATAAGTTATAAATACAAAAAATAAATATAACTTCATCTAAAGAATCTATAGAATATTAGAATCTCATACATTAGGTGTTTCCCCTTTTCCACTCATGTGGAATACATGTCTGGAAATGATCTTGCTCCCATTCATATAGGAGTCAAAAAATGCATGATAAGTGGGCTCGGAGGGAGCATGGGACTTGGCTTCTGAGGAGAACAACAAACAGGTAATGCTTACAACAGCTGTGTGACTATTCATGTGTGTATGAGAGGGCACCTACTTCCTGCTGAGCAAGCTTTTCACTGCTGCTACTGCACAAATATAGTAACATTTTTATTATTAACAGTCAGACTCATGCAAAAACATGTATGAACATGTGCACTGGATTATATTAATGCATATCAAAAGTCAAACATTTGCTAGGCTCCTGAATCTATTCCTGTGGTACTCTGCTTATAGAACAACCCTAAATGCTTCCCCAGAAACCTAATCCAACAAAACAGCCCATCGCTCATAAAGACGCCACATGAGTGATGGGAGCAGAGCAAGTTATAGTGACCCTGGGACACACAACTCTTTCCTTTTCCCAAACACACAAATGCCACTGATTTGCTCTCATCTGTGATCTCCAGCAACTGTCACATCAGTTTCAGGGTAGCATTTATAAAAACTTGTAGGGTTTGTTGGAAAATAGAAAAGTAGCAGCTTTATTCAACCACAGGTTGCTCATTGCGTTCCACTGTCTGATTGCCACTATTGACAAGCAGCTGCTTTTGAGTTGCAACGACATAAAATCAATAGCTTTTTTTCTTGTTTGATGCTGCTGTTAGCGTTGGCTGGGGATTGAGGACTGAGTCAATAGTAAGCTGCTGATAATGGCGACACAAAGACAATTTTTTTTTTAGAATAGCCAGCTAATCTAAACTGTTGTGCAAGACACCTTGCAATTATAACACACTGTAAAATCTATGTTTTGAGTGTGAATATAGTTGGGTTTGAATGTAAAAAAAAGCAGATTGCAAGATAGAAACTACTGAAGTCAATGTGTTTATTGAAAAGCTCACAGATATGTTAGGTAAAGATGATTTCTTTTGGGTATAATGTAAAGCTGACAGCTCTTCAGATGCAAGCTGCCCCTCACACACACAAAGCCACCCACACACACCCCTCTGCACCAGTTCTTTCTGGACCCACCTAGTCGGAAGTTACAGAGGCTTCGCCCTCCACACAATGAGATAAATATACTACTCCACTCTTGCCTGCAGATTTTTCTCATAAAAAAAAACCCTTTGATAGTTTAGCCATCTGGCCGGAGCCAAAAAAAGTCCTCATAAAAGAGGCCCAAATAAGGTCAGGGGTCACTCCTTCCCTAGGTCAGGGGCCCTGGAAGGTTGTTATAGTGGACTTTACTAAAGTTGTCAGCTCAGATCTCCTTGACAAATTAAAGCACATTCTTCTCTTTTTAACAAGTATTCCATTACAGTCAGACTTCTTGAAGGGAAATGTTGTTCATATTTAGTTTCTTTGTGGGGAGGGCCGGGGAGAAAAGAGAGTTGGGTTGAACAGATAGGGAATATGAACTCATATAAGCGGTGTGTGATAGAATAGAATAATAAAAAATAGAAGTACCTTTTGGTCTCAGACTTTTAGACCTCACCATGGGCTATATATATATAATTTTCATCAATATTCAACCCTTTTTTGTACATGTTTTGACCCTCCCCATTGTCCATATGGGGATGAGTAAACAGTCTTTACTCAACACATAGTACATTAAAGGTGCAATGACAGCCTGTCATTAACCCTGACCTGTCTGCGTGTCTGTCCAAACGTCCAGAGGATGAAAGGCTCGAGCTGGACTTATCACTCAGATACATTTAACTGGCTGCTGTCTGTGTCAGCGCATAGAATCTGCCTGCTAACACGATACAGACACTGTTAGGTTCGGTATGAGATAACAGACATTTCAAGCTAAAGCTGTCTCCTGTTTTTTTTTCATTAAAATAGTGAATAGGTCCTTATTTTGGAATTAAGGAATAGTTTCACAATTTTGGAAACGTGTATCAACTTTTGTTGCTGTGAGTTCAATAAGTAGATCAGTACCACTTTTGTCCGCTATTTTTTGTGCTGTAAATGAATAAAGCTACAGCTAGCATAAGGGCTGTAAACAGGGGAAAACACCTAGCCTGGCTGTTGAGTGAGAATGCTCATGCCCTGCATAATGCACTGGAAGTATCCCACAATGCAACACTAAAAGTGTTGTCCATGGCTAACAATCCCACAATGCACTGTTCCTCGTCTCAGAGATTATTGTCATTGGTTTTACAATGTAGCCTATAGCTTAAACAAATAAGATGTTATAATTTATAATATGTTAAGTAGTTACAGATTCATGTGCTTGTAGGTGGATTTAGGTACTTTAGACAAAGTCATGTTAGCTGTTTTCCTCAGTTTTTTGGCTTCATGCTTAACTAAGCTAAGCAAAGATAAGCTATGCCAAGCTAAGCTAAATTATAGCAGCTGTAGCTTCATATTTATCATACAGAAGTTGGCATGATGTCTATACTCTCATCTAACTCTTAGCAAGAACATCCCAAAAATGTAGCATAAAGATTAAAAATCAAAAACTTTATTAATCACAGGAGGACATTGCCTCACCTTCTTATAGTTGCTCTATGCTTAAAAAAAAAGAAAGAATGGAAGGTGGAAGGAAACACACCAACACATATACAAACTAATCTTCTATGTCCATCAGTAAAAAAAAAAAAAATCTAAACATGAATAAACAGTAAAATGAAAACAGGAATATGATCGTTTCCAGCACTCGCCTACAACACAGCTGACTCTTCCAGGTAATATCCGGCACCTTCTGGTAGAACACGAGTTGAGCAATGCCACATCTGTCTTTATACCCTGTGACTTTCACACACACATAAGAATGTGTTTGGTTCCACCCCACATGCATTCAAAAACCCATCTAAAACAGTCAAACAAATGCGGAGCATATGACAGCCCCTATGTGACTGTGGGAAGAAGTGGACAAAGGCAAGTGTTTTCCACCACACAGCTGCTTGGGTGGAAATTCGTCTTGCGCTCATTGTCCTACTCTTTAAAAGAAGTGTTGAAGCTCTCGCTCCATGCTTCAGTCCACTCCAAGAAAGGTGCTGTTGGATGATACATGGGCAGAAGTGTCCAGTTTCAGAGGAAATGGTGAGAGAACTGGTAGGGGATGATGAGCTCCATTAAACACTGCTGAAGAAGTGGAGCAATCAATATTGTGCAAGCTACAGGTGGGGTGTGGGAAGAGAGGCCACACAACACCAAAAGGGAAAAAAAGAATATGACGTTATCAGTTATGGCAAAAAGACAATAAAGTGCATGTTTGGATCATTATCTTATAAAAACCTGAATCCCATTTTTTGTTCCATTTTCAGTGAACTGATGATGAAAGGTGAAAGGGGTTCAGAAAAGAAAAAACACTTCAAATTCCATCTACGTCTCCAGTTTCTCATAATCAGCATGACTATGAAGGGTGAAAACAAACAAACACTTATTTCTCAGAGAACCTTTTTGCCCGAGGGACCTGGAATGAGCGAGGCTTGATCGCAGCACACCGTTATTAATCTTTGTTAATTGTAGGCTTCTGCACACAGATGTCCCACAGCTATATTTTTCATCATTAAGTCTGTGTTTACTGTGGCAAACTTGTAGATAATCAAGTCTCAGGAACACAATTTTTTTTTATCTCAGTAGCACAGATCATTACTCTTTTACATGCATTATTCTTTTCAATATATTTATGTATAAAATTTGTTCAAATCTGCTTGCTCATGATTGCATCAATACTAATCTAATAAATAATATCCCAATAATATAACAAATACAGCAATACTGTATCCTGATGTGGCCATTGAGTACTTCTGCTCTTTGATATTTATATAGTACATTTTCAGATAATGTTCACAGGTAAGTAGTCTACTTGTACTTGTTATTAAACCTTTTTATTGTGAAGTAATGATATTTAACATCAGTAAAGCATCTGATTATTTACGTCACTGCAAAACTTAATGCGTCTGAGAACACCTGTTTTACCGTTTTCTGATGCACAGCTCCAGTTTTTTTTCCCCCCCAAGAACTGGAAGGATGTGACACAGCTTGCGTCCCGTTTGTGGAACAGTGATGGCATTCTCTTTTAAAAAGGAATGCATTACGGTGGAATAATGGCCATTATTGCTCTCTGGCTACTTAGTTAAAAGGGATTCAGACGGTTTGGGATTTCTCTCTCTTTCCATCACCCCTCCTCCCATTGGGCAGGGAGAGGAGGAGATCATGAGGGGGATGGGTGTGTTTGACTTGGGAGAGCTGAATTTGGAAGGGGGTGACAGCATTTACATAAAAGGCCAAAGCAAGTTTTGTGCCATGGTTGTTCATCCATATAGACCTTTGCTGTTTGACAGCCACTGCTCCACATTTCTGCTGTTTCTCCCAACTACTTCAAGAACTGCACTTAATGCCGATGCTTTGGATAACATTCCACAGAAACCCCACTAAAGTTCAAACATAATGTGACCTGGATATTGGATTATTGGTGTGTTTAAAAAGTCACATGATCCTCTTGGATCACAACAACTTGGTTTCTTGTCACCTCTTGCTGGCAGGGCTAGGCGACTGCTGGGAGGTCCGAGTGGTCCATGCTACGAGTGGGTGGTGGGACAGGCGATTGCACGTGGCTGTGGCTTATCTAACCGTACGCATGCATGTTCATACACACACCTACATATGCCGCACTTGTCTGGAGAATCATGGATCAGCAACGGTAACAGGTTTAAGAGTTTTGCTCCAACTGACAGGGCTCATTGTCTGGTTGGGCTGTGCTGCATTTGACTTGTAATTCAGAAACTTTTTAGTAGTGGTGTCTAGCACTCTAAGACCAAGTGCACTCTGCTGACTCACATTGTGACTCATTCATTGTTCACTGAGAAGTCTGACCTGCCATATTTATCCATTTTACTACAGGTGGTCTGTTTCAAACGCATCTGTCATCATGCCCCATGTGATTTTGTCAACCCCATTCAGTCACTCTTATGTTTGCAACCCCAGCCCCCACCGAGGAGCTAATTAAAACAATTTCAAGAACTAAGGAAGGGGGTCTATTGTATCACACGAGCAGCAGCGCAACAGATACGGTGCCGAGGGGGGCACAGTTGTCAGGGATTAGCGCTCCTTCGCAGGTGCAGATGGATATATCAGCCTCCCACCACTGCTGATGAGCATCTGAGAAGGACAGGAATGTACTTAGATGCAGTCAAAATAGGCTGTATGAAGTGAACACTATAACAACATGGCAATAAAGAAAACAGAACAGACGCTCTGTTGCTTTTTTCTCATAACTGCGGTGATTAGTGACATAAATATCAAATTATAAGTAATATAGCTTTTGTATCATTTTCATATGTGGTCACAACAAAAAAAATCTCGACACCCAGGTCTTTTTTTTTCACATTCCTGAGCTGTGCAGAGCCCACCCCCCTCCCTAAAAAGAGAGATCTGCCGGTGACAAATCTTCAAACCAACTTCCTCTCCTTCCTTTCAATTCAAGTAATGCCCCCCATGATCTGGATTCTCTCTGTCCTGACTCACATCCTCTGTGCCACAATATTTATGCCGCCTGTTCAGAAGCCGCCCTCATGAAGTGAGCTAAGTGAATCACACTGCATCAGGCACTGGCTCACCTCGTTACACCCTGACTAACAGTCTAAATAGTCTGGGATATCAGATGCAATAGAGTCACTCATGCAATACAATGCAACTTTTTTACATACAGTACATATTATTATGGTGTTATTTTTAAATTTAGAGCTGCGTGACCAGCCTGAGCCGGAACACTAAGCTGGGTGGGAATCTGACAAACAGAGGCGTTGACAGTGAATGACCCATCTATGCTTTTAAGGCATTGTTGTTATCTCTGTGGCCAGGCCATACTTATCTCACAGGAGGAACTGTATGTGAGCAGAAACAATAGGCTTGATTGAGTGCATTCCCTAAAAGGTGTTAGGTTACATGGACCTGGTCTGTTTAATAGATGATATCTGTCTGAAGGGACTTTGCCATGTGATCTTTATCAGTCAACCTTTAGAGAAATGGTGCATCATTCATAAACTAATTAATTATCTGACGGCTAAGGCTGTGATAACGGGAAATACCCTGACGCTGAGTGTGTGAGTGCAGGTCAGAGTTTGTGATGACATATTTTAAAACTCCTAGTACAGCAATTATAAAATATCAGTTTTAAGCATGAGATGTTATAAATTGTCACAATCAACCAAACAAGCAGAAGCATCCACCGTGTACTTTCATTTCCATATGAAGAAAATAAATCTCATCCATTAGCGATTGTACGTCCATGCATGGGCCGTCATACCCCCTGCTTGATTTTTAAAAACCCCACAATAATGCAATTAGCCTGACAAAGGAAATGCTAATCCACGCGCCAGTATGAGTGCAAGGGTGGGATGCATTTTTAATGACCTGAGACTGACTCTGAGAAACACTTCTGAGGAATTTTCACACCAATAAGCTCCAGGAGAGCCAGACTAAAAAAAAAAAAAAAAATTGCAGCAACACACATTCATATAGTGCTAATCTCAGTGTGGTGCAATTGAAAAAAATACACTTTTTTTGCATTCAAAACATGCACTTAACAAAGCCCCCTGCCACCCCATTCATTGCATTGTGACAAAGTTGCAGAGCAGTCATTCACACCATTTGTATTTACAGATATCAGTAACAGTATGACACATTATCAGACCACCAGCAGATTCATAGCTGGGGGTGGAATCACATATGCTAATAAAGCAGATGTCCACAGTCCTCAACACATTCCAGGCAGCCTATAAAAACAAAGAGTCTTTCTTCCCCCAAGGAGCAGAACCACATCTCTGACTTTCTCGAACAGACACAAAGCTTCATATAAATATTTAGTGTTACAACCTGATGATCCCAACCTTCACCACTGCCTCTAAATCTACCACCATCAGGCTACAGCTAAGCTAATGATGAGAGGTGTGTTTGGCCAAGGTGTCGGTTCTTGGCTGAACACTGGAAGTTCCTGGGCCTCATCCATGTCTGTGTCCCTGTCCCTGTCCACTGTGCCCAGCAGCTCGCGTTAAATTCATCAGCCATTGTTTTTCTCTGCACAGGCATTTATGATGTCACCGCAAACATAAGCTTTGTACTCAGATGAAGGATCAGCCAGGGGGTTTGTGCCCTTATGGGGTCAAACAAACAGCAAATATGGACAGGCTATGACTCAGGTCATGGGGTTGCGTGGATATAATGGAGGCAGAATTTCATTTAACACACAAATACACACACACAAACAAAGAATGGACGAGGACAGAGTCACAATTTATTTTTCTTTACTGATAACAACAAAAAAGGACACCCCCCCTCTATAACAATAACCTCAGTTATGCTAATAGTAATACTTGAAAAAGCACAGACTTAATCTTATCTTCTCTCTCTCTAACCCCCCCATCACCATCTCATCTCTCCACTTCTCCATTCCTGAGAAACCACCCCACCATATCAAAATGAAAACAAGAACATTCCCTTGGTCTGTCACTGACTGAGTCCCTCAGCGTACTGACTCATCAACAATGGTGAAAAGGATACACTCCTCTAACCCCAATGAAGCGAAATGACAGTAGTTATGAAAACTGCACCATTTTATTTTCCCCACATAGTTTATGAGTTGAGATTCCGAAGCGTTTATTTTCACGTTGCATGAAGATGAATTTGGCTGAAGCAGTATTTTGTGTGCAGTGAGCGCACACTTAAACTGAGACTGTGCAGAAACACACACACATACACACACAACAATGGCTTGTATGTGTAAAGATCCAATTTCCATCATGTTTGTTTTCTTAGGATAAGGCATGTGTGAACAAAGAAAATATTTTGCTGGCTCATAGCCATCTGTTGAAACCAGTGGAATGTCAAAAATTGTAAAGGGGTTTGTTTGGTTATGCAAACAGATAACACATAAGTACAGATTTAAAAGTTACATGGTTAAACTGTGGTAACATATTCTCACTCTAAATGCACACACAACCATATATAAGCCTACTTGTCTGCACTGCGTAATTTAAATTATTGCATGTTAACAAGCCAATCACTTGTAATGGCAGGCCACACAAAGGTGACTGTCCTGTTCTACAAACTGTGAGAGCGCACACTGAAAGCACAAAGGAACATGCTGACGTGAGAATGATCAGAGGTTGTCACAAAACGGAGCATAAAACAACAAAATCCTATATCTGCAGAGTGTTAAACCTCATAGCCCATGGCAAACACTTTCAACCAGTGTTCCCAGTGCAACTTGCATCCCATAAAATATGACAAAAAACCCCCAAAACAAAACCGAAAAAACAAACAATTGAGTTATTGTTCCAGTTTCAATACATATCACCATGTACACTGTCAAAATCATGCAAACATCCATTTGTTTAGGGTTAGTGGCGCAGAACCAGGATGGGAAAACAATGGCTAAATGTCTTTGTTAGTGAATCACAAAAGCTGGTAGCTGTTTTTTTGTATTCACGAGATCACACTCAGCACTCACTGCTAAATGGTGAAACCCACATTGTCATAAAGGACATTGTTATAAAAGTCACTGGCTCTGGGTTGGAGAGCAGGAGATACTGTAACATTCCTTTGACCAATAAAGGACTTTTATGGGGCTTGGTGCTGTCACTCCTGCTATGCCTACTGGCTCAAAATTATACTTATATACAGTATTTTTCACCCCTTAGGACTGCTTTTAAACAGCTGCTTTTAATCTTAAAGAAACAACAACAAAAGCGCCTGTCAGAGTAATACTTCCTGACAACCTGAGGTAGACAAAAAAACAACAACACAAAAACAATGCTCTGAGCACTGAAATACCTGACAAATAGGACAAAAAGGTGAGTGTGAGTTCATAAAATCCAAAACACTTGCATGCATCTAATGTGCAGATTTGAGCTTGAAGTTGTGTGTGTTTTATTAGAAGAGAAAAATGTAATATGAAACACACAGAAGCAACCTAATCTTGCAACCAGAATTTGCCCGAAAGTGATGCTATTGATTCCACAGACACTACAATAGCGTGATGATGCCTTAGCAAATAATCACTCAGGGATCTCAGAGAAGCAAATTAAGGTGTCTTTTTGTAACTGGGCTGTAAAAGGCTGATCAAATAGCTCTATCGTCTTGTATTTCTAGCACACAGACAAAAAGAATTGAACAGAGACAAAGATAAAAGCCTCCAGTGTACTGAGAAATCAAAACTCACTTAAGATGTCAATAGTGTCACAGCCAAAAGATGCCTGCATCGGAAAACAAATCCATATCAATACTTTACCAATCAGTTAATTTCATTAAGACATTCAATGCCATTTACTGATGGGACAGCAAACAGTGTGCAAAACAAAGCAAAGGTCAAAAATGTATTGTTGAATCGAGTGACAGATTGTACCTGGAGGAGTGTATTGGAAAACCGCTTGCGCTCACACAGACTGACAGAACTATTTATAACCAACTTGGATCAGAATCAGAATCAGTTTTATTAGCCAACTATGCAACGAAATGAAATATGACGAGGAAAGAAACGAGCCACCACGAACCAATACTAAATTCACTTGAGGTTATTTAACAGGCCTTTGTTCACACTTTTAAAAGTAGCTGCCCTCCTTTGCTCATGGGTGATGTAGGTTAGGTTGTTGTCCATCTGCCACATGTTTCACTCTGGATCTGTTTATGTTACCATTTCTTTAAGCAAGAGGGGTGGGAAGACATTTATGACCCCATTCAAAGACATGACATCTCAAACACAGGAAGGAAGGAACTGAGAAGTGCCATACAGTATCAGCAAGTGCACTGAAAACTCTTCTGCTGCCTTTCTAAATAAATAAGAAGTTTAAACCCAATCAATATGTTACATTTTGTGATATTACTGATGTTACCTTAACTAAAAAACAGCTAGAACACGTTAAAATGAAATTTAACTTCTACCATCACTTGTTCTTCTATAAAATTTTTCTTCTTCATTGTAAAATTTTATTCCTAATAGTTCAAACTCTGGCCCAAGCAAAGCGCTGGAATTTTCTAGACTAGAGACAAAGCACTTAACCCAGCCATGATGTCACATGTGGAACAGGGGAAAGGGGAAACATGGCCTCTCCTCTTCAAGGGTGCTCAGGATTAGGGCCTAGAAACCTATTAGATAATAGATCAAAGAGATACACTAGAGAGCACTTCTTTGCTTTTCCCACATAAAGCTCACCTTCATACATAATGGAATTTCAGGAGCCTTTCTGCAATTTTACCTGAAGATCCGGTGACAGATTGGTCCCTAAATCACACACAATGTTCAAAAGGGTCACAACTGACAGCATGGATCCTTTAGTGATTATAATGTTAATGTGAGCTCGAGTAGCAGGCACAGACAATGCAAGAGCATAACATATCCCAGTTCTGACTGACTGAAGAGTCAGAAGTGCTCTTTATGAACAGATTACAATTTTCACCATGATTCATGTTCCTGAAGTTGTGACATATTTGTCATTAAGAGGGAAAAACACAACAAGCAAAATCCCTACTGTTTGTTGCAGTAGTAATTTAAAGTTGGTTTTCCTACTATTTTCATATACATTTCATAAGAAGAGATGTACATTTAACCTGGACTGAGGACTTTGATTGCTGATATGTAGCAGACACAATCTATTCAGTTTAGTGCTGGAGGAAATTTTCAGGTCTATTTTATCTGTAAAGCAACGGTTAAAAAAACTGTTGTTAGCAATAGTCTACTATTATCAGCATAATTAAGGCTACTTAAAGCATAAAATGTAAAAGTAGTCAGTGCAGCAGAATGGGCTTTTGAGTGCTGTATTACTGGATTTGAGGAGCTAATTTGATCAACTTTATATACTTTGGGGTGTTCAATCTTTAACATGCCATTATATAGTTTTACATGCTGAATATTTGTGCAATAGTTTGGAATTACACTTACGTGTGCTAGATGAGAACTTTAATACCACTCTCATGTCTTCCTTAAACCTAAATTACATAAAAATTAGGCTACAACCAACAGCTTTTTAGCTTACGTTAACTACAAGACCATAAAACATGATGAAATAGCTAGCCTGGTTCTCTCCAAAATCTACAGCTGATTTTAACATGTTATATATGTTTATTTGTTAAACAAAAGTTTTAAAACTTCAACTTGATATTTTATTTAAGGGGGTTATGTGGAGTCAATTTTGGCTAGCCAGCCAGGTTTCTGCTGTAACTTTTAGACAAGAGTCAGGCTACTGGACAGGCATAACAGTAAACATAACATATTTTTAAAATTTTATGTTTGTTAAGAAAGCAAATTTGTGCATTTCTCATAATATTAAACTATTGTGGTATAATAAAATATTTGTGGTTTAATAAAATCAGAGGTACCATAATTAATAACTAACCACTGGTAGAGTTGCACATCAATAAAATATAGATTTACTTCCACTTACATGCAGTTAATGGGTATTTCCTTAATTTAAAAATCCAGGTAGGTAAGAGGTGTGTAGTCATATGATATAATACATTTTAATGTAGAACAACAAAATGGGTACTGCTGTCAATTATATTCTATTGCTGTTTATTTTCAGCACCTTTTGGGCAGAAGCGAGAGAGTCATTCATCAAACAACTTCATGCAAGTTTGTAGCCATGCTGAGCCAGAAAATGTAGGAGTCTGCATCCGCAGAGCCATTAGTGCTGAGGGACCAGAGAGAAATCAATTGTCAACTGTTCACAAGCAGACTCTATTCAGGTGCAGCCTTCACTCTCTGCAAATACTAAGTGCTGAAGTCTAGGTTTAAAAATGGCCAGAATAATAGATAGCCACAAGCAAAGAAGGCACTTTATTGAAAAATCTATTTGGAGAGCAACTTGGCTTTCAGAAACCAAGACCTTGATATGCGTCCTAATGTTTCGTACAACTGACATCTACTTCCAAGATGCGAAACAAGGACTTGAAAATATTCATTTCCATTAGTGTTACATGTAAAGAACAAGTGGACTCAGTGCTGCAAGACTGTAAGCCTGCTCAATTTCAGAGTAACCTTTACTCTTTACTGCTATGACTGTGCTGCCACCTAATGGACAAACTGAAGAAATCCATACAGGCAAATTAAATTTCAAGTTGTGTCCATTTGTTTCAGACTTTATTCTTTCACGCTTCAGATGATATGGGTTGAAAATAAACATTGTTCATTTTGATGCATCCAAAAATGACACTTGAAAATAGAATGTATAAAATCTGATTCACCTACATACTTAGTTAGCTATACAGTGCCAAACATGTCAACATTCTGAACTGATCCAATGTGCCACAACAATTCATTATTCTACAATCTGAAAACTAATTATGTCTCTGAAGCTAACAACACTGTTAGTTTTGTTGTTAATGACTAAATTGCTAGAAATAGAAGCTGTTACTACTAAGGTCTTTAGGCCTAAGAGTTCCTTCTCTTAGAAATAGCTTATTAATAACTCATAATTTACAGAACCCGAATGGTAATTGCTTGTGTCTTCCCCTTGTAAGTCGCTTTGGATAAAAGCGTCTGCCAAGTAAAGTAAAGTAAAGCTTATGATGCAGTTACAGTCTTTTCATCATCAGGAACTCATTGTGGAATTCTTTCCAGTGGGTGTGAATCTGAGTAGAGTGTATGCGGAGACAGACGTTCTATTGTACTTTGCTGTGGATCAGTGGACACAATCAGTGGAATGCCATGGATGACAACATTTGAGCTTTCCAGGCTGATGTTTGGCACCAGTAACGCACTTTCCTCACATTGTAAGGCACTCTCATCGACCCTAACTGCCCCCGTTGGCTTGGAAATGTCCTCTGATAGACCACACACCATCTCGGGTGGAGTGGATGTGGTCACCATGGAGGCGTTCCCTTCTGTCACCACTGTAACCTCTCTGCCACCCTCCTGGATCAAGGCGTTGAGGCCCTCTAGTTCAGAGCAGGTGGTAATGAAAGTCTGTGTGCTGCTGCTGGAGTCCTGAGCGCTTATGGCCGTCTGCAGCAAGGCCTGGTGGAGCGGGTTGTTGGCGTCTTCGGGGGTGAGCTGTGTCAAAATGACTGTTTGGGGCTCAAGGGTGGCTTCTGCAGTCTGGGATGATCCCAGTGTTTGCATTGGAGCCAATAGATTGACCTGCTGGATCATGGAGTTGACAACCATGTCCTGGTTTTCTGGTCTTAACAGGACCATGCTGGTTTTATTCTGACTATCTACACCAGCTGGGATTAAGGAGTTCTCTTGAGCCAGAGGATGAGATACAATGATTTTGAGTTGTGCACTGCTATAAGGGGCCATTGAATCAGACGTGATAGGGAGTTCGAGCTGGGTGTTGCTCTGCGACGCTGCGACAGGAACCAAGCTGACGGCATTGGCTGGGGTGGAGAGCTGGAGCTGCAACACATTCTGAGTGTCTCTATGTTGCTTCTTGTGGCTCCGCAGGGAATCCTCCCTAACGAACGAAGCATCACACGAGTCGCAGCTGAAGGCTCGAGCTGCATCTAGTTTGGCCCGATACCTTGAGCTGACAGGTTGTGGAGAGTCACTGCCCCCGCTTTTCCCCCCACCGTTGCCACCTTTTCCACCGCCACCTTTCTCAGGTTTATCTGAGTGGCACTTCTTTTTGTGAATGACAAGGTTGCTGCGTTGCTTGGAAGCAAAGTTGCAGTAGTCACATTTAAAGGGGCGCTCCTCTGAGTGGATCCTCTCGTGCACCTTGAGCGCCCCTTTGCTGGAGCAGGAGTAAGTGCACTTGGAACACTGCATGGGCTGTGTGGGTTCATGTTCTCGCGAGTGTTGACGCAGAGCAGTTTTGTTGCCGCACTTGAAATCACAGTGAGCACACTGGAAGGAGTTCTCTGTGCCATGTTTGATTTGAATGTGAGATTTCAAGTTGCCTTTCATGGCGCAGCGGTACTCACAGAAGTCACATTTGTAAGGCTTTTCACCAGAGTGAATCCGGATGTGCCTCTTCAGGTCCGAGTTGATTTTGAACTTTGCATCACACTGCTGGCATTGGAAAGGTGCATCCCCTTAAAAGGAAAAAAACAAACAAACACACAAAATGAATGTATAACAAAACAACATCATCCCACAGATGCTGATGATCGTGCATTGTTGACTTCCTACCAGTGTGCGAGCGGAGGTGCACTGTGAGCTGGCTCGAGTTGCGGCTGGCGTAAGGGCAGATCTGGCATTTAAATGGTCGCTCGTCATAGTGGATACGCAGGTGCTTCTTCAAACTGCTGCTATCCGCTGCTGCATAGGGACAGTGTTTACACTTGTGCGGCTTCTCGCCTGTGTGCGAGCGGCTGTGCATGTTTAGCTTGTCACGTCGACTGAAGCGCTTGTGGCACAGTTCACATTCAAACGGCTTCTCACCTGGATGATGGACAGAAAAAAGACTTGTGTTAAGATCTAATTCTTAAAAGGGCTCTGTCAACAGTGGATAATGTGCACAGCATCGACATACCGGTGTGGGTTTTGAGATGGCGCTCCATATCTTTTTGACCATATTGAGTCTTAAAAGTGCAGCCTGTGGATCAAGAGAAATTGAACGTTCAAAAGCTGTGTGAACCCTTTGTGCTCATGGTACATTAATCTGAAAATGCCCTGAAAAAATAAAACTAACTGTGGACTTGGCTGGCAGGAAGTATATGTTGCAAAGGAGGAATGTGTTACAGTCATAAACAGCTAAAGGCACCAACCTGAGAAACAGCAGCTGTGTCTCTTCGAAGTCAGGGCAGGTTTTAATTTTTTGGAAGGTGTTTTCTGTGCTTTGGTCAAGATCTTTTTGACACCTTGCATAACACAGCTCTGGTAGGTCTCCTCAAAAACAAACCCTGTGCTGGAACCTGAGGAGGACAAGAATAGGAAAGGTTTGGATTGCATGAGATAAGCAGACTGTGAATAATTTGTGCATACAGGTACAATCTATTGACAACAGAGCCATTTTTTTTTACCTGCCAGAGTGGTGGTTACAGTGGAGGCTGATGTGCCAGAGGTGGGCTGCGAACATCCATTTTGCTTGTGTGCAAGAAAGACCTCAAAATTATTGTACTGCTGCTTGCAGAAGCCACAAATATGGATATCCGGGCTCACCTCCACCACAACAGAGTGCCCTGCAGCAACTTCAGAAGGTAGAAAACACAAATCAGGGACCCACGATTTCAATAAAAAGTTGTATCTATATGAGACTGACAACAAAATACTTGTAATATTACGATGCAAAATCATGCCTGAGATGCTAGATGGTGATTTTTGTTAACATTAGTCTTTCTTTGACGTACCTCCGGCGCTGTATGTTGCCATTTTCGAGCTTTTTTTGCCGGAGATCAACGCATCTCCTGGCTCCTATCAGCCTACGCGACATTCATCGTGGTCTTAATGTACCGACTCCCGGGAATATGAAGCCAGCATCACTATCACAGATTTGTAAATGTGAAATGCGCCGCGGTTTGGGTTATCAATGGTAAACAGTTGAATCCACTGACAACACTGATACTGATCGGTTTTACGACGTGCTACATAAGGTTTACGGCAGCGGGATATGCATGCGTTTTTTATCCTGTTGACGTCACTCGTTGCTTTCATGACTGTGGGAAAAATAAACAAACCTTATGACAGGAAATTTTGCTCCAGCTTTTATTTATTTTCTTGTTTGTTGTCTTTTATTTACAAATATATATTAATTATATTGACAAATCAAACTGTACAGGCATTTATTCACAGTTTTCCACTGTATTAGCTGTAATACAAGCTTTATGATAGCTCTATAATGTTGTTTGGAAAAAACAAATAACAAGAGAAGTGTATTTTTATTGCACATTTTAGTAAGTATTGCTGCCACAATTGATCCTGTACATTTTGAATGGCCAAATATAAGCAACAATAACTCTTGAAAGTCAAGATATCCACTTTCTTGTTTAACTCAGATAACTGTAGCCTCATATTAACTTCAGAAAAAACTGTGGAATATGTTTTTGTACACAACAAAGCCTTTTTTTATTTTTTATTTTGTCCCCATCATTGTTTTAAAACATATTGAACCATTGCGAACCCACCCTTTAACACGTACGGGGTTAATTTAGACCGGCAGTGATGGTGGGAGTTGGTATTTACGAGCACCTGAAAGCAGCATCACTACTGTAAATACTTTGATAGAAACAGGAAACCGGGTTAGATTTTTTGAACAGAAATACGTACTTATATAAAACTTTAACATGTAACATTAACAAGTTTAATATTTGTATTGTATTTGAGAGTTTTGAGCGAACCCGTGTGTTTTATTTATTTATTTATATCTTTCTTTTTTGTCGTTTCTTAATAACCTAGCAAAGCCTTTACCGCCACCTGTCGTTGTGGAGGTCGTGTAGAAAGTTCAACAGTGGTCTAACATGTATTGTTAAACTCCATGTTTGTTTGTTTCAACCATATAAATACTATCTGTCTCAAACCAACGCTCGTGTAAAGGCTAGCTGTTAGCTTTACTGCCGCTGGGCTGCTGCTTTTAGCATATTTCGTTTCACCTGCAGCGACTGTAAAAGAGCATTTCTCCTGTGACAGGTAAGCTTTCAAATGTAGCAATTGCTGTGTGGCACTAAAATATACATACTCCACCATTTTTAAAGTAAGGGTAATTTACTGGGTTGTTGGTGTGAGTGAGTGGGATTGCTTCTTGATATGCCAAAGCACTAGTTGTGCTAGTGTGAATAAGCCATGAAAGTGACTGACACGCAGCTCCATTTTCTGTGGCAGCTCCTTAACTGCCTGATTGCCACTGTGAAGCTCAGAAATTTCCTTACGCTGACTTTCCTGCATGGCAAAGGCACAGGACTGATTCCTGCTCTGCTGAAACAGCAAATCCCTGAGACAGACAGGAAGTACGTGCACACTCACTCACACACACACATTCATGGCCTGCCCACATGCATGTGACTAGTTGATTACCGCTGTCTTTTGAGTTGGTTTCTGTCAGGATTGTCTCCTTGCATTCAGATAAAGCACAAAAACTATTCATCTCACATCTGCAGCAAAACCCTGATTTCTAAGGTGGGGGGGCATGTTAAAATTTGATGATGATGACGTCCAGATCAAGAAAAGACATGAGGAGGGAGTATTTAAATAAATAATTAGATCTGACCGAAGTGAAAATAATGTGCACATTACTCCCCCCCCCCACACACACACACAGACAACAAAGTCAGTGCAGTTAAATGTACATCAAAAGGCCACATTTAAAATGTGACACACCAACAACAGGCACGTGGTAATTAGCTCCAGTAGTGGAGAACAGGTCAGTGTGTAGCTGAAAATATTTTATTTTTCACTTCAGGCTTCTCCTTTATTTTTACACTGTATTCATGAGGAAACATTGCACCTACAGTAATGTGCATCATTTTTAATGTACCCCGTAGGAATCATTCATTGATCATTAGGGCAGGATGTTTTTTTTTTCAATTATCTGATGAAAGATATTTAATTTACTATCATAGAAAACATTAGAAAAGCTGGAATTCTTACATTTTTTAAAATTTTGTTTTGGAAAATTGACTAAAATTAGCTTTATAAAACCTAATCTCTTCTTCAGTTGTTGTTCTCAGAAACAAACTATCATTTGGACATCCAGCTGTGCCAGTTCAAATTTGTAGACGTGCCCCCTTTCCCATTCATTGAGATGTTCGACTATTCACTGAGTGATGTAATGTCCCTCTTTTCCCCAATGAGACAAGGGCAACAATAGGGGGGGAGTGCCTCTGTCACATTATTTTCCCCCACCGAGGCACGCCAGCTGCTTACAGTTGCTTAATGGCTACGAGCTGTCACAAGGCATCACAGCCCGCTGCCACACAGGAGCGGCAGATGCTTTAATTGCACAATGACTTGTAGGTTGTCAACAGCAATTATACTGGACTTCCACCTGAGGGCACCCAAAGAACACCGTCCAGACGCAAGAATCAGAAGCTGCTGCTGCTGCTGCTGCTGCTCCACTCATAAACCTGGTCTTGTGTCCAGACAAGAGCTGCACAGACTTTCCAACTCTCTTTTTAGCTTAATGGTTTAACCAGGTGCTGCTCAAACCTAGGCAGGATTGTCCAGACAGCAAGCTCAGAACCCCGAAATCAAATTTAGGCATAAAATATTTATCTAGCTTTGTCACCTTTAGGCCTGCTGCTCACTGTGCTGCAGCAAGTCGTGGTGTGTAGAGCTTGAGTAATTTTGCTCATTATTAATTCATGTCATTTTTTTTTTCCTTTTTCTTTGTGATTCAGGGGAGGCTCATTCACCGCTGCCAGCTCTAAGATTATTATCTTTAAGAGGAAGCAAATAAAATGGTGAGTTCAAAGCTGTGCTGCAACATGCTTCAGCCAACATTTGTGCAAGTATCTTGATGGTTTGTTATTTATATACACAGAGAAAATACTGTGCAATGTGCTTCGATTCATTCTATTTATAGAGCCCTCCTCCTGAAATTATAATCAAGCATCTCAGAAACCAAACACACATAAGTGACCTCCTGTTTGTATCATGTCATATTGAATGAGTAAAAGATGTCCAGTGTTTGTTTGGACCCATAAGAGGAATTATACACACACGCATGAATTCCTTTGGTCAACAGCTGCCATCTCAGCGTCAGATAAAACCGAGCCAAAGTCTGGGGACCATCAGATGACTCCCAGTACTTTATCATATTTAAAAAAATAAAATAAAAAAAGACAGACCGCGTACACCAGCACACACACAAACAGGCGAGTGCAAGCCGCGCTGCTACGCACAAAAGGCGCACATGCTCACACGCATATCGGCGCTATGCTCTTTGTATGTGCTAACTGATGCAGATGATGGGGCTGCAGATGAGTGCGGGCTAACCAGCGACTAGAGGGTACATGTGGCTTCATAGACAAAAGCAGGCCTTAGGAGGAGAGTATTCAACCCTGACACACATGCTGAGATGGAAATGAAGATAAAATAAGCCCGTTTTATGTAGTATTGCATTTTAGTTAGTTTTAGTTTTAATGATTATAATGTGAATTTTACCCAGAGGATGGAAAATGAGCGTTCTTGCGTCCTAATTCAAAGCACAGTTGTGTGAAAAGTGTCTTTAGTGGGAGGGTACTGTAGGTGTCTTGCATTTTGCAGTAGTGTCAGCAGGGGGTGTCCAAAATCAGGCTAGAGAGAGAGAGAGAGAGAGAAAGGGAGAGACCCTGTGTTTTTGTTTGAAGCAGCTCACAAGACTCCACTGCTCCAGTTTTTAGTAGCTGACATTTTGGAACCAGTGGGTCAGCAGAATGGAGAAACCACGGAGATGCATCAAAACCAGTGAGACTTCCGATCACGGGATAGTTGTGTGTAATTTATTGTGGCTTTTGTTTTTATTTTTTCTTTCCTCATAACGACTCTTAATTATGGCTGCTGGGAAGTGACCATTAACATTATTGCACAAGCAGGTTTCAGGTGCTGCTTTCCACTCACAGAAGAAGAAACAAGGCCACGGGCTGGAAATTTTAAGTTACAGACCTAAATCTAAACAAGAGACGCGTGTGCACGTGCACCCATTAAGTGCAAACGAGTGCGCACTCACATGTACTTTTTTTTTGTGAGGGAAATTGTCAATGATGTCATGATGGAAGAGGGAATCTTGATAGTTAGAGAGATAACAATGAGGCTGGCTTATTCGTACCCTGCACACACACACACACACACACCCATGGTCACACACACGGCATCATCATCGTCACAGAGGGAGCAAGGCTCATAATTGGACAGAGGTGTCTGTAGATAATGAAGCCAGACCTCACACCTGCCAAACCTTGGGGATTTCACTTGACTGGCCACTTAAATCTTCCTCACTCTGTGGGTCTGGAGGGCAAGAGAGTGAGTAAGGAACTAATGGAGAAAGAAAAAAAGAAAAAGGACGCACGCTACAGGGAGGATCCCTGTCAGCACGAGTATAGCGTGGACCCCCTCCCCACACCCACTCACCCTCCCCTCGCACCCACCACCTAACTCAGCCCCCACAGTTCGTTCCACACGGCATACCACCTCACTTCACTTCACTGTAAATCCTCTGGTGTCAAGGATTTCAGACGGAAATGGGGGGGAAATGCTGCACCAGCTATTTTGTTTCAAACTCTCAAAACACTCGCTTCTCCCCGAGTCTTTGGTGACAGCGTTGTGTGCGGGGAGCGTATTGTGCCAGCTTTTAGCGGGGTGTCATTCGAGGCGCTGAAAGGGAAATCAGATAGACGCTTCAATGGAGAAATACTTCCATATAGAAAGTTTACCTGACAGTCATCATTGAAGGTGTGACACTGTATCAGTTGTAGCAAAAAGGTACACCAATTAGGGGCCGAGTTTACCCTGAGAAAATCTTAATGATTTATGACAAACAAACTGGAATTTCAACTCGTCTTTTGTTTGGTGAGTTGATCCATAAACGAGGCCTGGAAATCACTCTCCAGTCATTCTGGATACAAATAAAGTTTAGATTCGACACCAGGAGAGATCATTCTTTTTTTATTCTATTCTATAAATACATAGACGGGAGGGAGAGACAGCAGGGGGGTATCACTCTTTGTTAACTTGTCATGAAGTCAACCATGTCAGCCTTTACATATGTGCTTGTGTCTGCTGTCAAAAGGTTGTGGTGGTAAATGGTAAGAATCAATAACTTTGTAGTGTTAACAGTCACAAATAGAGACTGGTAGCTTGTGCTGGTGGGTTAGCTGTATCCAGATGGCCTGGGTATATCTGTCATATTATATTCTTTATTCTACACATATTAGATAAAAAGAGATAAACACGCTCTTGTCAAACTCTGCTGTCTTGTGGAAGTTGTTTTGTGCCTCTGCTGCTACCTGAAGTCAAGCCATGCATTAATGCTTTGACTTTGGGGCTGAAGCAAGGTTACCTGGAGAACCTCAATCATAGTATTTCTCAGTGCTGGGAAACACATACAGAGACAGAAGTGGTTCTTGATGGAGATTTACATCTGTATATCCACAGAACAACTTGGTGAAACTATTAGGTGTCTGTGAAACTGAATACAACGCACACAAAGTTGCAGATTTATAGAAGGATAACACACTGACCAGTGTTCAATTGCATAAAATCGTGTCCTTTTTGACCAAGACTTTCATTTAACCAGAGAGTAGCCAGAAAACCCAGCCCAGGGTACTAATCTTGGATGTGTTCATGTTTCATTCCCCAATGTCCAGGCCAGGTGGGAAGGTAAGAGAGCCCAGGTGTCTCACATAAAGCCTGTGATACCCAGGAGGGGAAGCCTTGCAATCAACAGCAACAAAAACTAGCTTCCACAGTGACATCCACAGATAGTGTCACATGTCCGCCTTTTGTTTGCGCTCTCAGCTCCCTGCTGATGGCTCATCTCGTCGTCCACTGTGATAGATTAGAGATAGACAAGAAGCTGCGCGGGCACGGTTTTGGGAAGCGTGCTGTAACTGTAGACTGTGATGGACCATCATGGTCCCATCTCTGACCAGCCTCAAACGCCACACGGAGCCACTTTAAGTAGTTGAGCCACATGCGCTAATGCGGCTCTTCTTTCCAAATTGCGACGATAAGCAACACTGAAACGCGCCATGAAATGAAATCACGCGGAAACCAAAAGCTTATCAAGATGAAACCGTGCAATAATACAAGAATTATCCATCACCATCCATCATGTATTTGTTTGCAGGAAACAGATTACATGGATCTTAATTGAAATATTATTTTACCTTCAATTGAATTATTTATGTGCTTGCTGACTAGATTCATACCTCAGAGAAAAACATGAACACATTATGTGATGCAAGAACGTGTGTGTATATTTGTGAGCATTTCTCATATATTATTCAAAGTGTAGAGTCAAAAGTATGGTCTTCTGTAGCCATATGAAGGATATCAAAGGGGCCTGTCTTTGATACAATTTACTTGAGATCCACTGGCCAGAGCTGAGCTGTCCATTGGTCTACCATTGCTAATGAGATCGGGGGATAAATTTGAGAGTGGTGGGTAGGCTGTCATCCGCTAGGTGATGGTTTTAAGACTAAGCAGTGATACTTCATTAATTAACCTTCACATTCTATGTAGATCTCCTCATCAAGATGCAGTTAATTAAAGAAAGGTCATTCCAAGGGCTGCTGGGAAGCGGCATTATTACAATGGAGGGATGGCACTGCTTTGAGCGAGATAACACAGGGGAGGGGGCAGGGAGGAGGCGATCACCCAGTCACTACTAAAATGGCAGACGACTCGCCAAAGCCAGTTTCTGAACTCCTGAGTGAGGACCAGCGCCGATCTAGAAAAAAAATGTATTTTTTAGTTGTTTGTGCATTTTATTTCTTACACTCTTACACTCCTCCTTTTTTTCTATTGAAAGACACTGTTGAAAAGCTCTAATGGAGAAAGCCTCAGTAAAATATTCATTACACTCAATCGACAGCATCTATCTTTCAGCATCTCTGTATACTTTTTCTACTCTCTTTTTGCAGCCCTGCCAATTTGGTGGGTGAATTCTGCTCTCTCTGACCTTGCTCAGTGTGCAGGAAAAAAATCTTGAGTAAATAAAAAGCTTTGGAACTCAACGGGATATAAAATAGTTATGCATCATCTGTAAGTGAAATCCACTTCTGGGTGGTGACTTATTCATTTTGATTTGTGCCGATCTATCTATATATCAGTCTTTGTCACTGTCTGATGAAGCGCAGCTCCAAATGTGTGGTCTTGTTTTGTAGAGTGGATGAAGCAGTTACTGTGTTTTGGCATAAAAACACCAGCACATAAAAATGTCGCTATTAGGCTCTTATCAATCACGTGGTTGGACGTGGTTGTTTTTGCGCAGGCCTGCATCCTGACATAAGGACAGAGACAGCCAGTATTAAATAATGTGTCTATGGAATTGCCTCTCTTCCAGTCGCACAAGTGACATCAGACTTAGTGTTACAAATGGCTTTCTGTAATGTTTTTGCCAAGCTTTATTTTTTGATAATAACCCCCCTCCTCTCTCAGCACTGTCTTGTTTGGATCCTTGGCGTCACTTTCTCAAAAATGTTGCTCTGCTGCAAAATTGTAGTGAGACATCAGCGCCTCCCCTGTGTCCACTCAGTCCTCCTGCAGCCATCCCCGAGTGTCTTTTGGCATTGCTTCCAATGGCAGGTGTATAGACAAACGAGGTACAGTGTACAAACGTGCACGCGCAGGCATTCAAGCGTGTGTGTTATACATATATATATATATATATATATATAGATATATGTGTGTGTTTATGTCTGTGGGTGTGTATATCCCTCCCACCCTGCTAAAATACAGTAACTGCTGACCCCGGACACAGTGCCATTATGGCAGACGAGGCAGGGCTCCCCTGGCAGCGGCTGGGGTGGCTGGTTGCTAGGTGGAGAGACATTACCGCGGGCCTCTGCAATAATTTATCCTAAGAGCGCGGCGAGCCGTCATGTAGCCCCTGACAGAGAGCTGCAGTACTTTATCAGCCTGCCTGTAAATCAGCCATGTGTGGGTGCAGACGGCAACATTGTTTGATCTCTTTCAGACACTCTAATAATCTGCTCCCCTCTGATTGATACCTTCACACAACAAAGCACATTACACCAGCAAACCACAGCAGCCATCAGTGCGTGTGTGTATGTGTACATGTGCTAATGTCTGTCTGTACAGAGCGTGTGTGTCCACGCGTGTGCGTGTCTTTCTGGTGGTCATCAGTATTACCAGTGGCCTGGGGAAGAGGAGGAGGAAGGAGGGGATGAATGAGTCTTCTGCAGAAACACAGGGTCATTTGGAGTCTCTAAACCAATGACAGGCTAACGGGTTCACAAAACAATCACTGGATGAAGGGAGGGGCAGGGAGAGAGAGAGAGAGAGGCAGTGCCACCGAGCTCAACACAACAAATCCAGCAAACAGATAAAGAGTTACTGAAGCAGTTATTCTTTTCTTAAATGGTGGTGCTTTTGTAATTGTGAATGTTATAAAGAGGCTACATCAGGAGGAAAGTAATCTCTTTTGACATAAATGCATCTAAATCATATATATATATATATATATAAAATCAACATGTCATTCAGAAGTTTTGCACCAAAAAAGTCCCACTTTCCTGTAACATAACAATATTTCAGTGTAGCTACAATGTTTGGAAATTAATATGTTTTCCACACATTGCCAAATACAGCAACAGAGTTGAATGCTTGTATCTTTTCTTTGAAATGCTGCCTTTTTAAAAAATTCCATTCATGGCCTTCTATCAAATTAAAGTGAATTGCATCCTTTCCGAATTGCAACTCCTCGCTTGATATGGCTCATATACAAAGGAAAGCAATGTCCCGTCCAACAATACCCATACCATTTGTGCCGCTCAGCTTCAGAATGTCATTGGTTTGAGTGTGACAGTAAAACATAACTCTACCTTTTTTTCTCTTTTCTTTTCTTTTCTTTTTTTTTGCAGCTTGCGTTGGAACATGGCTTCCAATTATTCAGCTCCAAATTCAATAGCAATTTTCTGCTCAATGAAATGGTGGTTTCAATCTCTAGAGTAATGTCACTTTAGAGAGATTTCCAAAATGGCATGTCTGTGAGTGAATAGATGGACGCGGGAGGATTCATTTTGCTTGAGGAAATGATACTTGTCTGCTGAAGCTTGTCATTTATTGATGAAGAGAAACCCTCTTCAGATACTATAGAATCTACAGTGCGGGTAAAGCTGTAGTGTTTTCACTCCAGTCATGAAATCCTTATTAGATATTGATGTTAGATATGTTTTGTCCAAATTCTTAAAAGGATAAAAAAATAATGCCAACCAAATGCATAACCTTATGATTGTGTTTGGCCAGATGGAGCCCATTTTTCTTTAGTGCAGCATTAAAAGTAGCACTGAACAACAAAAAAAATGCAATTATAAGAGTGTTTGTGTGTAATGTATCAGTAGCCCATCCAGGGCCCCATAATGAATGCAATGCAACGTGCGATCACTGAGCCGTGCGTATGCCCCCGCTCAATGCATCTCTGAAAATAAACAGAGCAATGGAAATGGTTCTCATTAGTGTTGTTTTCATATTAAGTCCCACAGACAAGGTTGACAAACCCAGCTCCCTGTGCCAGGCTCCTCAGGGACCATCGCTTCAATACAGCTAGGGCAAACAACACCAGCCGATACCAACACCATTACCACCTCCTATAGTTACTTATCCTCTCCTTCCTCCCTGTGGAGTGCTCTGTCTACATAGACCAGGGGAAAACGCATTAAGATTTTCCAGCAGCACAGTGAAAGAGTCCTGCTTTCATTTATCACCATTGCTATTGGCCCTAAAAGGGACAAATGTCTGTTCTCCATCTCCGTGCTGTTAGAACGGGAGGAATGTGTGCTGCGTGCGTCGAAATGGAAGTTATTTTGTGCACCAGAGACGATCCACTGCGAGGCTGTTTAGCAGGAAGGGAACAGGTGTGCTCAGCTTCTGGCTTCCACCATGTGTTCCAGTTGTTTCATCTGCACCTGTTTCCCAGGTCCTATTTATGATGATCAAAACACTTTATTAACCATAAAGTGTTCGCATACTTATTCCACAGTCTCTGCATCTGCAGTGTTTCTTTCAACAGTTGCACATTCAGAATGAAGTAGTCAACTCATGCAGCAGAGGTTATTGTTTCAAAAGTCATGTGTATTAACCTGCAAATTATGTCCAGCTCTCATCTGCTGTTTGGCAAATTGGTGAATAGTAATTTAGACAGCAAAATGTGCTCCATGCACAAAGTTATAGAGATAAAAGTAAAATGTGAATTTTCAGTTACTTTGACTATGACCCAAATCTGACATTAAACTCAACCAAACTCTTAATCAAACCTGAAATTGCTCCACACGCTGTCGCCTTTGAATTCCAGCAAATATTCCTAAACATCTGTTACAGCTGTAACTGAAGATTATTTTCATTATCTTTATTTTTTGATTAATCAGTTCATCAATTGATTTATTTGATCAGATATGCATCATAGCATATATTGAAAGGTGCAAGTCCAAACATTTTAGAATCTGGCAGTAGGGAACATTTGACTTGGAAAAAATACTTAAATGATTTATCAATGATTAAAATGGGTACAAATTAATTTACTGTTGATTGACTAATCCATTAATATGTTGTTTGGTTTAGCTCCAATCCATGCTTCCTATGTGCTTCTAAAGTCACTGACCTGCCTTTTGACTCAAATACAACTTGAAACAACACTATACTGATGAGATATAATTTTTAAAGGAATTACAGTTAGGCCTGGAAGTATCTGGACAGTGACAGAGTTTTTATGATTTTGCCTTTATATACACCACAACAATAGATTTGAAATAAAACAATCAAGATGTGATTGAAGTGAAACCTCTTTGAAAAATATGACATTTACCATTAAGGAATTACAGCCATTTTAAGCACAGTACATCCATTTTCAGGGGCCTAACTGTATAGATTTTCAGTTCTTTCTAAATGTAACTGTAGTTCACTCGCTGGCACAAAATCTTTTTTCTCACTATTTGACCATATCTGCATTTCAGTACACTGAATTTGAAGACTGGTTTTCTCACTGTACACACTCTGGTGTCAGTCAGGCAGTGTCCAGACAGCTTTCAGATGGTGTAAAATGAATAAAATTCTGGAAATTAACACTATTTGCTTAGGCTATGTCAATATATAATGTCCAAAGTGTAATATCCTTCTGTAAATATCCAACTTCGTGCTGTAAACTTTCTCTGATTCAGTGATTTATAAAAATTCTTGTGATACTGTATAGTATATAGTTCTTGTTGTGACGAGTTTCTTGCTTTCAGCCATGTTGGCTCTTTACATTTGGCGCCATGAGTTGTGAAACACCTTGAATTTTGAAACAGGTATATGGAATCTAGCCACTGTTAATTTCTTTATTTACACCTGTGTTTTTCTATCGTGACTTGTCACCATGTGTCTACCACTGGACAAAGGCTTATTAACAGAAACTTCAACAACTGTACAGGCCACATTTTTTACTGACAGATGTCAGGGAAGTGCAGAAAAACTTTTTAAATAATAGCTAACTGTTTCATATTACTCTTTACAATTTGCCTGCATGAGTATTCATACTCGTAGATGTTTCTCTGGTGCAGTTTTGCCCTCTTTGCATCTCGGAGGAGCTCCTTGGCCCACCTGAGCTGTGATTTGGCAGGGCACATCACACTGCTGCAGGCTGCTCTAAATATCACCTTTCTTGTTATCTCGAAGACCTGCTTTTCCAGTAAATAGAGGAACATGAAATTCAATATACTGTGTCGGGCCATTTGCTTTCAGAGGACATCTAGGTGACAAGACTTAGTGGCCCCGGAATGAACATAAAGATTAATAAGTAATGGCCATATAAAGATGATATTTGCACTCAGATATCCCCTTTTTTTAGATTAATGCTTTTGATCACAGGGAAACTGGTAATACAAAACGAGCAGCAGACAGCAGAAGGTATGATATCTCAACACAATCTGGCACATTAGGATTGTGCAGTTGATTCAAACTAAACTTGGGAGCTGTTTCTGTTTTTAGTTTTATAAATCAGTAATTATGATGATTGTGTGGTATTTCTAACTGCACAATTGTGAATTAGCAGGTACCCCATGATTTGATATATGACACTGGAAGTGACAACTGCAACTAGAATGTCCCACACACTAAAATGAAATGGTATTTGTTGGTCCTCTGCAATACTGCTGTTGGTCCCCGTGGCATTTTGTAATTTGTTGCAGTGTTTGTGTTCTCTTTCACACTTTAATATCACATTATTGCTTCAATTTGAGCTGCAAGATAAAGTTCTATTTCATTTTGTGGGATTAACTTACCGGGTAGCAAACGTCTCAAGGTATTTGTCGTGTTTTGTTTTATCCATGAATTATTTAGAAGCCTCAAAAATAGAGAATGGGTTAGACGACTGTACGTCCTGTCTCTCTCAGCAATCTGAGTCAGATGTTTAATTTGGTCTGCTAGCATGGAATAGCATTCGCCACGACTGGGATTAGCTGGTTTGGTTGTGTAATTTCCCTGAAGGAGGAGCATGCTGAATTGGAGAATAATGATAAAGGAAAAACTGAACAACGAAATAGTTGTCATGGATTTGCTTCAATATAAAACACTGTGCAAAAATAGACACAGGTATGAGATTAAAAAAAACACACAGTACAACTTGTTAGTCAGTAGATGGTGCTTTAAAGTTAAGTCTGCGGCAATGCTATTATCATCCTTCATTAGGTACTTTTTTATAATTTACCAAACATGCTAAAGTTCACAAGGTCTATTAATGAAAGATTCCCTGTTTTTCTTTATACTCTGTAGCACTTTTTAAAAATGCTAATGGACTCCAACAAGCACCTGAGCAAGGATGAAAGTGCCCTAATTCCTGCTCAAAAGGTCACTGAGATGAGTTATAGTGGTATAAGCACCTGAAAGCTATTCCCTTGTTAGGTTTGACAAAGGGAGGCTGCCATTTCCCCCCTTTAAAAATAGTGTTGTGTAATAAATGATCATTTGTGAAATGCGGTTGCTACCGGCACTGACTTTTCCTGTGACATAACTTTACTGCTGGCTGATTTACATCCCGAAAGTTGTCCCCAAAATATTTAAAATGAGCGTTTTATTCATGATGCACAGCAGACGGCAGTGACACACATAAGAGCTCTTATTGTGCTTCTTAGGGGAAATGGCTAATTAGTTGGCCATGAAAAATGCAGGCGTGCCTGTTTTACTATCATCCTCTATTTGACTCAACAACACTTTGGGCTTTTGTAACAGATTTTGCAGTTAATACACCCAGAATCAGCACAATAAGAAATATCTGCACGCCCATGCTTTGCTTTCGCATCACCAAGTTACTGACACATGCGTGCTACTATCAATTATGAAACATATTGGTCTCTGGATAAACGTGCCTTCTGTACAGTGGGTGCTCTGTGCACCTCAGCATATGTGATAGTCCTTCTCGGCAGCCCTTCACAGGTCCCTGAAAGGTGCTCCTGGTGTGGTTACGGGGCTGTAGAGCACGGATCACAGTGACAGTTTCAGGTGGAGGAGTCTATTAATAGTTTACCTCTCAGCCAAAGCATTTCATCATTTTTGGTGTCTGAGGGCTTCCTGCTTCAACAAAAGGGGATGAAGTAATGCATCTCAATCTACCCATTCATATTTCACGCTGTTGAGGATTATAAATAAAAGGACAGACTTTGACCTGAGCTATTAGTTACTTGGGATCCTGTGGGTGGATGGTGCTTTGTCTTCTGTCAGCTTGTGGTGTTTTTGTCCCTCAGAAAACAACAGGATTACAATCAGAACCTTTGGGAAACAATATAAGATATGATCCCTGCTGCCTGTAAGTGAAAAGATGGTACAGCTCAGAAAAAGCAAAGCAAAACAAAACCAATCAGTAGAAATCAGCCAAAAGCGAGCATCAGAACGGAACAAGGTGGGGAATTTGACAGTGGGTCAAGCTATGGGTCAGTCTGAAGCACCACTTTGGTGATTGCTGTTTTCTCCCATGTGCGACTCTCTTGTTTTGACCACACAAACTGGCTCAAACTCTCGGGAGACGAGCCCTTCTGACAGAGTGATGAAGGAAAATAGTAAGCTGGAAAGCTCTCACTCTCTCACCTTCCCCATGGTCTAATAGATGGGCCCAACATATGCCAAAGCAGCCTGTCAGGGCTTCTTGTTGTTGGACAGACCTTTGATCTTGAACAAATAGAGAGACGAGTCTCTGAGTGTTTGCCTCAGGGCATAGGGAAATATGGGCATCACAAAGGGTCAAATCCTGGAAGAATGCAGAGAAATTAAAACATTTGTTGCCATCTTTATGCCTTCGCTCCCTATGGCAATTACATTATCTGTGGAAAATGACAGAGCTTTGTTCCTATTACTAGTGAAATATCTAGCTAGGAGTGCCTGATGTACTGAAAATGAAAGTGATAGATGCCAGTCTGAATACATCACAGTGAACCTGTAACGCCATGTCAAAGTGCTGCTGCTCAGCAATTTAAGGTGAAATGTGACTACTTGACAAATAAACACAAGTGCTTTAATATTACCTAATTTAAAAAAAATACATTTTTTGCAGCTCAGAGTGTTTCTATCAAATCTAGATTGACAGACCTCACTTGAAATTAATGATTTTGTTTTTCTGTGACCACTCAGTCGCTAACCACCTGAAACTCCACACATTGACTTTTCTCCAAAGATTGCAACTCATCCATTTTTTTTTAAAATTGTGTTCATTTTTACCTGGGTCCCACCGGACCTGCAGCGCGGTGGTCGCTGTCATCCGTCTGCTCTGACAGGAAGAGAGAACGAGAGAGTGACGCCACGCCACTTTCCACCCCAAGCTGATGTGTCGGGCTTATCACACAGCCGAGCGATCCTGAGGTGACACCCTCCACTGAATCAGTGACATTTCACGGACGGTGCAAATCTATCCATCTTCGTCAAGCATCCTCCGTGCTTTTAGCATTTCCTGAGTTAGCATATTGATCACTAAGAAACGCATGAGTGAGGACTTCTTGTTTTCTGCTCCTTAAAATGGACATTGTGAGTCCACTGGACTCCTCTGTCAAAGTCTACTGCTGTGGGCCTTAATCTGCCCTCGTCAAAGTTGCATAAAATATGGAGGCCATTTGTCATTCAGAACCAAGAACTTGCCAAAGACTTCCTCTGTGCTACTTTGTGTCGAAAACTTATCTAAAGGAAAGTTTCAACAAAGTTTATCACTACAACAGATTGCACTGTACTCCACAGCTTGGATGATGTTTTCACGTTGGCATGCGGTTCCTTTTTTATGTAGTGCCGCATATCCTTTCCACATAATGCAGAAAACCAGGGAATTCTATAGGGTTCACATACACAGTTATTTACAGTTGCAAGATAAAAAAAGTATCATTGTCGGGTTAAAATATGTTGCTTTCTACTTTGCTTTAACAGCTTCATTATGGAACGCGCAGTTTACTGTCAAACACATAAAAGGATGGTTTCCAAACTTGTCTAAATGGTGTAGGTGTTTAGGCAAGTATCTGTTCAATAAGCCAAGGAGCTACGAGCTTCCTTGAGCTGCTTACTTAACAACAATAGAGCTTTGTTTGCATCCGTTAAATTGCTGCGGCCTATTATGAAGAAAAACACACACAAGGAAGAAACCTGTTTATGATGGAGAAAGTCCTAACCACCTGGGTCCAGCAGTGTGTAAACCATAGCAGCTTCTGTTATTTGTGTAAGGGTGAACAATGTAATAATTGATTAATAATGCAAAGCTTTAGGGAAAACTATAACCCCTGAAATGAGGGTGATGATTGCGCTTCCGCCTAAGCAAATCAACAACGACAGAATAGCACCAGGGATTACAACATCTGCAGTCTGTGGTGTTGAGGTTAACCTATCCTGTGATTACAAAACGCCTTTTCCCGGGAGCAGGTGTTACACTGACACCGTGGCGATCATGTATGAGCAAATGCTGGTGCAAACTGAAGCGCAAACATGCGCGCACACAAGGTGAAGCATCCAATCGCACAAAGAGGATGAGAGCGCAGGAAGAAAGGAATGGCTGCTTCACTAACCATATGCATCTGCCCTCTATGCCTGTGAGACCCGTGTGAAAACATGAATGAGCAGCTTGCAAATCGATAGGGACAAGAGATCTAGTGTCTAGCAAATCCAGTGCAGACTGACATGTTCTCCATGTAATCTCCTTGCATTGTGCTGCAAGGAGAAAGATTATCCTTCTCTGACTGGCTGGTAAAAGGTTGCTTTGCTGTAGTTCATGTCTGTCTGAAGAGAGGGAGCATATGCCTCTCTGTAAACGATGCTGGCTCCCCCTCCTCCTCTGTCAGAGGCTGGATTATGTCCAACATTATCCACCCACTCCCCCCCACACACACACACCCGACTCTCCAATAAAGGACTTTCTCTCTCTCTCTCTCTCCCCTTCTGCTTTCAAAAATCATCGGATTTATGACAGTGGATTTTGGAAAAGTTCTGCACCAGTTTTGATGCCTGCTAAGCACCCTGGCGGGATTAGAGGAGGACTCTTGATGTGTGCACTCCAGTGTGTTGAGCAATGCATTGTGGTCAGGGCTATCAACTGAGGAAAAGCACTAGTACATAGTGCATGATAAGGCTTGTTATACACGAGTTGCTGAAGGCAGAGAGTAAGAAAGGGCGTATGTATTTGCTTAGAATCAATAGGCGACACTATCACATTTAATTTGTATGGTACTGTCTTTTCCACCTATTTGCTTTGCATTCATAAACAGCAGATTGGAGAAGATGGCTAGCTCCAGTTTAAGAGCTCCATTATGGCAGATGCAAAGGAAGCGGCGCAGGACCTGCTTGAATGAAATGGCCACAGACATTGATAGTAAATTGAAACTTAACACTGCAGCACAATTTACAAAGGCATAATAAAAAGCCGTGACTATCTCATGATAGTATGCATGTTGTAAATTGTAATGAAATACAGCAATGACTTTCCTCTGATCTAGAAATAAACAGGAAAAAAAGTTGTGTGATATCTGATGTAAGATTTATTGTGCCACGCTTGTATTGGCATGTGTGCGTTCCTCAAGTCTAGACACCTGAGGCAGACAGTCACCTTCACAGGCAGCCATTCCTCTGAACGGTCGGCCTGCGTTTCTGCCTGTGATGATGCTGGGTGGCCTGTATGCGCAGCTGTAAATTCAGACTGGCTAAAAGAGTTTTGACTGGCCGCCTGCAGCCTGACAGAAGGTTCTGGCTTTGGGGAAGGTGTGAGACGAGGAAGAGCGAGGTTAGACTCAGTTAATAAAGCCTCAACCAGTTCCTCAGTCTGCCCTTGGAGATCGCTTACATCAAAGCACCAATCAAAAACTGGTGCAGATATAATTTGTCATCAGGGATTTCCTGCTGGAGAATTATAGAGAAGATACAGTCCGATCAATACTATGGATTTTCACTGCAGTGGCTGATTGTCCAATTGCCGTGAAACATGTACCGAGATAAAAGGGCACGCCTGCCATTTTGTAACAGACTGCAGAGTCAGCATAGGGCTTGTCAGATACTTATAGGCTGCTGTGATAGAAAATTATCATGCTGCAGAGTCCAAGTACTATTTAACACATTTTCCCTCCATGGAGCGTGATTCATCACAGATTTCCCCTCTCTCTCTCTGCTTTTGAGGGGGCATCACTCTGTGTCATTGTCAAGTGTGGCTCTGGCCACACATGGATGGTGTTTAAAAGGAGCAGACGCACATGGATGCCAGTGCAATGCGATCCCTCTGCTGGAAGGTGTCGACTAGAATTAAGAAAGATGTTGGAAGAATATGTTAAATCCCCCAAACACCGCTCAATGCTTACCACTTAAAGCATTTAATTCCTCATCATTTTAGATGAACTTTCTAGAAGTAAAGTGAAGAATCTGTGCATTTGAGGACATGTTGCACAAAAATGACACTGGTCTCTAGTCATGACATACGTTGGTATGGTACACCTCTGTGGTCAGAACAAATCCCTTAAGCTTTCAAATGCCATTAATAAAGATGTGTGAGAGCACTTTGTTATGGATGTTTTTTGTCGTAATCCTGCTCTGGTCCACAGGATGAATTAATCTGGGTGATCCTTAACATTTCTTCAACCTCAGCCGTACTTTGCATTTAGCATTTAGTGCTAATTGGGCGACATTGGTGCAGTTGGTAGGGCAGTCGGCAATTGTCAATTGTCTATAAACCCTAAGGTTGGTGGTTCACTTCCCGGTCCCTCCCTAATTCCTGGTCCACACTGAACCACGAACCCATGGCGCCTAAGGGGGCAGTCTGTCCATAAAGAATTTCCCCAAGGGGATGAATAAAGTATCAATTATTATTATTATATTAATTAGCAAATATTTGCATGTTAGCACACTAAACACACATGAACATGGGACTATGTTGGTATCTAAACTCTGTGACCGAGCACTGTCTGTACAGCTTACAGACTTTTAGTCTTGTTTATTGGTACAGAATGAAATAATATGGCAGACTCATCTGTATGTTATTTCAGTGTATTGATATATGCTATGATCATACTAATCAAAATCTGATTTGAATTTGTTACTATTCTTTACAGTGTTTTGTCCATCATAGCCTTCTAGTAGAGTAGTCTTGCTCTCCTTAAAGACATCCTACAATAATTGTAATAATTGTTGTGTTACTATATGTAAGTGAATGTTTGTGTGTGAAAATTTTTGCTGCACCAGTGCAAGGGACTCATTCTTATTTCTAAATCTGACACTTACAGATCTGTTCTGTTCTTATTTCTTATTCCATTTATGTTGCACCTTCTTCTATTTAAAACTACAGTATATAGCTGTTTTGTAATTTCTTTATTAGAAATATACTCGAAAATGTATCTTATTGTGGCGACGTGCTGTCAGTTCCTCCTATGAAGTCAGACTCAGAACTGCCTGGCAGCAGCGCTTTATGACGGGTAAAAATTAAACCTGGATGTTGTTTTGTATTCCACAAGATTGTGAGAAAAGAACCTCCACTCTGCAACACAACTGTACTATCGCTAGTGGACTCTTTCTGTAATACCAACAGAAATGATGCCAGCAGTGTGGTAGAGCTTCAGTGTGGCTGGTTGCTTCAAGTGAATCTCAGAAGTTGCTTTCTCCCAGGTAAATGTTTATTCAAACCATATCAATAATTGAAAGTACAGTTTTGAAGACAATCAGAATAATTTCAGTGTCAGATACTATAGATCCTGTATTTGGATAAATCTAATTTCTGTTTGGACTCTACTAACATCTTATCCCTGATATTAAAAGACCTAGATAGCAGTCTGGGTCAAAACGTGATTAATACTGTGATAACAGCTAATATGTATTGGAGTGGAATTTTTAGGAATAGAAGTTTTCATACAGTCAAATGGCAGAGGAAGATTAGAAGTACAGATAGAAAGATGATAAACAGGTTAATTTTTTGGGAAAATTCCTGTCAGATGGACAGTTCCCTAGCTCATGTCATAGAATGAAAACAAGCATTTCATATTGGATGGGCCTTGTACCATGGAGCAGTGAATGGAACCCAGACATGTCTGTCTTTTTGTTGTATACGCCAAACCCGTCTCTTGGCTGAGGGCAGCGACTTATAGGGCTGGATGCCAGGCAGAGAAAATGAGAGGCTGCAGCTCAGTGACAGAAGCAATGACCCTCAACTTAACCATCTTTTACTGTTTATGGATGTGCTGTTGCTATAATAACCCACTTCTAATGCCTGTCTGCCAGGTTGGAACATCATATTTTCATATATTAAGGTACAGTTGGCAGTATTCCCAATATGGATGACCACAAGCGGCCACAAGAGTTCCTACAACTGGAGTCCACTAGTATAGGTTTGTGCTGCACTCGTCTCACAGTGAAGGCCAGCTAACCTAGCTTGCTAATGGTGGCACAGATTCCAACTCCTCATTTTCTTCATATTATTACTGCACCTGCTGAGTCATCGGCCACTCTCACACTTTGTGAGGGCAGGACGGGGTGTTGGAAAATAACCTGGCTGTCAACACTCACAGCAATGACTACTTCTGTAATTACACCACTCTGTTACCCAGTGGTTCCAAACGCAATGTGGAGTTACTGATGTACACAGTCATGGAGTAATGTCACAAGTTCTGACAGTACAGTTACATTGTAGTGCCCCCCAAACTGATCCAAATATTCCATTCCTTCTTTAAATGAACTGAAGCCTGTTAGTATTTAGTTATACACATCTGTCTCTGTGTCTTGAGTCAAAGGCCTCTGAGCCTAAATCTATGCCTCACCACCTGTTTTAGTGCAAATTGCACTGCCAAAAGCCTGGAAATTCTGCTGTTGTACATAAAACTGCCATCGTTAACATGCTGTCGAGACTGTGAAATAAAGACTTCTGTTATAATTCGTTACACAGCGATAAGATACTCTCCACTGGAGAATCTTTGTCACTGAATATCCCAAAACCTGATTTCACTTTCCAATTCCACTATTCTTTTTATGATCTCTCTTGGCGAGCACAACTGGATTGAAGACACTGAGGTTACACCCTATAAAGCCAGGGCTGATGATGGTGCATCTTGGCTGTAGTGGCAGCACTGATTTCTTTCTGGGTCAAAGGTCAAGCACAACAAAGTTCACCGTTTTGTTTTCCATTCTCTGTTGTCCTACCCGCTGTCTGTTTAAGATGACGGGCGTGGAGATGGGTGTTTTGGGAAATATGCGCAACAAAATGGATTCATACTGTAAGGTAATGAGGACTTGCATGAGCTGTAATTGTTATTATTGCCAGACACAAATTGAAAAGCATAACCTGCCTGACACCAGCTATCAGTTGTCATTATGTGGGAAAACATGCCCTCTTTGCAGATAGCTGTCTGTTGACACCCAAAGTAATTTAGGAGGTAGTCGAGCTGTTGAAGGCTCTCAAAGGGGAGGACGAGCACTTGATCAGAGCATTTTTATGTCTTCTGAGATGATTTGATTTCACATAGTGTCTATTTTACAGTCAGATATGCCATTAATTTGCATGATAGCGAGCCAAAATGTGACATTTTTATTTAGACGTCCCAACAATGTTTGGAGAACAACTGGGTGGTGTTTTTTCTTCTGTCACTCTTTCAGAGCGGTGGCGTCTCATTATATCATATCTAACAGAGCAGTGAATAACTGGCTCTCTCCTCACATTGCCGTGTCAGGTCAATGTGCCATTTTTTTAAGTGGTGACGAGGAGGAGGTGGGGGTATACTGTTGACAGCGAGATGATGATTTCACATTTAGTTCTTTGTTGTTGTTTACGAACAGAAGAAACAAAGAAACGACTGTAGCTTGTGCATTATGCTACTTCCTATATCACCCTGCGGTACCATACACCCACAGTGCAGGCCGACACTCTCTCTCCTGTTAGCTCAGGCTGGCAAAGTGGGCAAGTCTGTGCTTGGTGCCTGAAGCGCTGAAGCGAGAACAAGGGGCTTCTTTCCCATGAACTGGAGCCAAGTGCCAGCACTTAAGGTGAAGGGCCGAGGCGCTGGAGAAGTAATTTAATCTGAGGCTCTGCCCAATTCCCTGGGCGGCCGAGTTTAAGAAAGGTCACGCAGAGAAACAGGCACTGGTGACCCCTTCCCAATTACGAGTGCTACAGCAGAACATATCACAGCACCGTCCAAAGTGACAGTCATTTAGCAGCAACTCATCTGAGGGGAGGAAGCGGGAGATGGATGATAAGGAAATAAAAAATGATTTGCCAGGACCTGTTAGCCACTTCTCTACACAGGCCTGCTGCTCCCCCAGCTCCTCCCCGTCTTATTCTCACACACTTATATACTCCCTCCCTCTCCTCTTCTCTCTCCTTCTCTCTCCCTCCTCTCTCGCTCTGTGCCTTCCCACCCCCTGACACCCCTGCTGCCCATCTTCCTCCTGCTCCACAGACACGTGATGACTCCGCATGATTATTGGCGCAATCACTCATGTAACAGCCTGCCCAGCTTTCCGTGGGGGCTCCAGTATTTGTCACTGTCACTTCCCCAAGTGCTCCACCATTGTCTTGGAAATTGTATGTGTAAGGCAAGAGATGCCTGTGACCCACTTCGACAAGGGAGCCAGCGATGTGAGGGCGCTCATCACACAAAAAAACAGCAGTTTGATGTGTCCTATTATGTGTCCCAGCAAGAGCCATAAATAATTGTGACAAGTTTTTTGTTGCGCGTGAAAGTCCTTGACTCTACCTCCTGTTCCAGCACCTCCTCTCTTGTATGGAGACGCTGCCAAGCACCCCCGATGATAGATGGCACGGTGCAGCAAATGACAACGGGATAGATTTTTAGTTTGTGCTTTGGAAGGGATCAGTAATGTGCTTTGCTGTACAAAGCAATAAAAGAGAAGGACAAGAGACAGAGGGGGAGAACGAGGGGAAAACCAAAAAAAAAAAAAAGATGCATCGATGTTGGAAAAGGAAGAATGATGGTTGGTGACGCATGATTTTTGGGCGTTTGAGCACTTAGATATATGAAATCAGGGTTTGTCAAAATGGAATGGTTGCAGTGATGTTTGGCCACTCACCACAAAAACTTACATAGAAAATGCATCAAATCTGCTTCGTGGTATTATATTGTCCACTAGCTCTGGAAAAGAACAGTCTTTTCTTCTTACAATAAAAGGAGAAATTGATATGCCCCAGTACAACTGCATTGTTTCTGCTGTTTGTCTCTACCTTGGACAAACACAAGCTGTATGCAGTTGTTCAGCTATTCATTTGAGCACATTGTTTTTGCTCTTTGTTCATTGCCAAGCTGTGATTTCGGACTGCTTAGCAGAGGAAAAATTCTTCAGTGAAAAATCGACACGGACGTTAGATAAAGTACCACCTGCAGGTCCCGGGTGCCAGGCGGGCAGGATACTGGTAGACAGTATGATCAGTCATGGTAATGAGAGCAAGGCTGACGTACATGCTTTGAATTATATGACTTTGAGGCCTAGGCTCCCTCAAACCAGGCCTCTGCCATTAGTTTAACCACTCTCTCCTTATCTCTGAGTCAAGCTGTGAAGTTTTAACAGAGCCATCACTCCCCCCTTTTTTCCTCCCTGAATTGTTATACCTCCACAGTTGTGCAGAGTGGGAACACTGATACAGGTAAATTAAGATTGTTTGTGTTCTTCAGCATAATGTGGTGTTCAGTTAAATTAAAGCTTCTTTTGCCTGATTTTTTTATTTCTTCCAAAGCTAATTTGTCTAAACCTTTCACGGGAATGACATGAAATAAAAATAACTTGTTGGCATCAGCAGTTTAAGTGATACAACTGCATGTACTCTAAGCATTTTTGTGTGTTCGTGTTTTCTTTAGTTGACCGCAGATGCAATTTGCTAATTGTAATTCCGCTTCCTCTATCACAGTTATTAATTTATCTCTTAAGACCACTGCAGCAGTGATGATCATTTATGTCCCTGCATCCGATAGCTAAGAAGTGGGCTTCCGTAAAAATCCATCATGTACATCAATGCACATTACTGAGGTAATTAAACAGGAGGTAATACTGCCAGATATCGTAAAATATCAAGGGGTGATCATACGCCCCTTAGCACTGTACAGCCTCAGCACATGGAAATGATGCAGTAGATGAGGGATCAGCTGCTAAACTCCCAACACACAAATGTAAATGTAATTTGTCTATTTTACAGTATCTGTACCTTACCCTGTGAAAAATACCAATTATTTGAAATATACTGATTACAGTGAGCCGAGAAAGTGGCATTAAAATAATTACTTGTGAGCCCTCTCAGAGTTTGTACATTTAGCACTGTACCACCATTAGGAATAATCTGTCCAATTAAAGGTTGTGTAATTAATTAAGTGCACATTCTGTGAAGAGAAGAGGGGAGAAAATTTATCAACCTGCTGAAATATGACCTATCTTGTCCAAAAGACTAATATGTTTAAACAAAAGATGAAAATTGATGACAACATTATTTGTAACAGAATGCTCACTGTGCAACTATGATGCATCTGTACTTGGATTCGGCTTCGTAGCATTGTCCTCACAAAAGCTGTGATGTATTACCCCTGGCTGCTTGGCAATAACTTTCAATGAAGGGCGCTTTGCCTATCTAGTGAGACCGTGTGTTACTTTATCCTGCTTCACATCTCTGGCCTTCACTATGAGCATCATGTGCTAGATTAAGACTTGTTTTCATACATAGATTTGTAACAGGAATTCTGTTAAGGCCTTCGCAGAACAATATAGGCTAATCATGGCATATGATGCATAGGAACTATGAACTGAGGTGCACTGAGAGAACATCCTGATACTGTACCACCACCCAAAAGTGTAGCAGAGCAGAAAATATCTTGCTGCGCAAAACCTGTCTGTTCATTTCGGTGATAGCAAGACATTTTGAGTCAATGTCCTGTGTGTGTGTGTGTGTGTGTGTGTGTGTGTATATGTGCGTGTGTGCACACGCATTTGAGAGAGTGAGCCAGATGCCAAGTGCACGTTCTTTAACCTGCCCTTACAGTTAGTTGCCAACGCTACATACGGCCAAGATTGACACTTCAGGGAACAAGCATCATAGCCCAATATTTAGTAAAGTACAAACACACGTCTCATGCTAGCATGACCCTGACTTACACAGTGGGCATATTATACACAACACTTTCATTTAGGAGCCATGTCTGACTCAAGCAGTCAACGTACCGAAAAAGCAAAATCATTTCAAAACCATATTAACAGTGTATGTTCTAATAACAGCAGTTAGTTAAACAGATGTTGAATTTAAACACTTAAATAAATGTTGGCTGAGACAATAAGCTTTGCATTAATAGATCCATTCACAGATAATAGACTTTCCCATCCCCAGACTAATGGTGAAGTAACTGTGCAGTGACTCTGGTCTAGTGCTCTGGCACCTAGGGAGTGTGAAAAGGTAGCAGTATACATCGATGAAAAGTGTTTAATACAAACTTTTGCACTTAAAATAAATGTATAAAAATGTAGTGCTGAACTAATTATTTAATTTGTAGAATACAGTGGTTGGCTTAAAAAAATTGAGCATCTCTCCTGTTAACAGTTGCATACATCATGTTCGGATCTTACGGCAAGTAAATAAAACTGTGATGCAGCAGTGGGTGTCAACGATAGAGCTCACCTCAAGGTGAACTTTGCTCAAATTATGATGTAATAAATGTTATCCTAAAATGAGATCCATTGTTCCGTCAGTTACAGTGTTTTGTGTCTGCTAAGCCTTGAAATTAATGGAGCTCTTACTTCGGCTCAGTGTTCAACTACACCTCCATCCTAAACAAACACATAGTAGACTGTTTGTCCCTACCCACTCAAATGACCCCCAGGAGGATCTTTTGAAATAGTGCTTCTGTTTGAGGCATGGCTGTTGTCACAGAGCCAATCGTCAACTGTGGTTATGATAAAGGAAATGTTATAGTTTGGTTACACTGAGGCAAAACACACCTTAGGTTTAGTAAAACCTAGGTTTATTATATGAGTTTCATCGTTACAATGATAAGAACGCAACGTTTCACACTGGAATCCAATGCTGGTGACCCATCCATGTGACCTGTGGACTGTCCCGATCAATAACAACTATGTCACCAAACTTTCTCTTTTGTTCATGTCATAACTAAGTTAACAATTAACGTAAATGCAACCAGCAAAATTGGATCCAGATCTGCAGGGCGAGAAAGTGAAACCAGAACTTCAGGGTTGTGTCCCAGCAGTAAGAAAATCCATGCAAAATCCTACTCAGATCTCTAATATCACTAATAAAGAAGATCCAGACCAGGAACACAGCCATGAAACTTAGTTGGTGTGACAAGATAAGTAGTGAGTTCATGGGTTGCAGCGACTTCAGACACGTCTGTAATGACAGTAAGACAGAAAAGACAGGACGCTTTAGACATTTTTAGAGAGCTTAGATTAAAGCTGAAATGCTAACTTTACTGATTTTAGAGAATGCTGGTGGGTTTTATGGCTGTGCCATGTTACGAAGATGTAAGCCACCAGTCAAAAGTTTGACCGTGAATTGACCATGTTTTTGAAAGAAAGCTGATTTTATAACATTAGACTGATTAGAAATGCACTGTAAACATTGTTAATGTTTTAAATGTTTTTTAAAGGAGTATTTACATAAATGTACAGAGGCCTGTCATCAGGAAACATTAGTACTGTCTTCCAATTGCACACTGTGTAACTGAGGATAACTGATCATTAGAAATTATGAATTATTAATTAGAAATTTGTAATGATGGTCTCACAGCTGAAGACATCTTTTAATGGAAAACATGGCAACTAAACCAAACTTTTGACTGGTAATCTAAGAACCCACTCTGACGCATATTTTGTTTGCATGACAAACTGTGTGATAAAGAAATTATTTAGGAATAAAAAGTCTCAAAAATTCTAAACATGGTGTGGGAAAAAAAAATCACAACTATTTTTTGCAGTTTTCACTTGCTCCTGCAATTTCACAATTTTTGAAATCAGGAATTTTACACCAGAACGGTCCCAAGAAATGCCTGCAAAATCCTGGAGAAAACGGAAAATGTCTACAGCTGCTAAGCTGTCAGCATTATGTACTGTATTATGAAAGTTGCTGTAAAACTCTTTGCCTTCATGTGGCACAAGCGGTAAAACTGCAGCATCCGTTCTAGATGTTGTCTGTTAACTGTTTAGAGTCAGTAAGGCAGGTGAAGCCTGTTGTTAGAATCTCCCCACTATCTAACCTCATCGATTTCCCTCTTTAGGAGAGAAAAACTTTGAAGTAATAATCTGTGAAATGTCCAAATACCATTATGCTGATAAAACATGATGATAGTTAAATTTGCAGCCACTTCCTGACAAATGTCTTTCATGTCCTCTGCTGGAGCACCAGGCGTTTTAAGAACAAAAGCAACAGGGTCACATCATGAGCACATTTTCTGTTGTTTAAGTGATTCTCACAAAGGCAGGTGATAGTTTGAGCTTCAGTGGGGCTTGGTGGTGGAGGGCAGTAGTACCACCATCTACCTGAACAGCCATCCAGCTGACAGCTCCCAGCCAGGGGAGAGAGGAAGAGAGTGAGACATAAATCCTATGTCCTATATAAAAAGAAATACTATCCGTGTCAAGGAAAGGTGGGATGCCCTAAAATGAATGATAACAGACTCATTAAAAATAACGGCTGCCTAAATGATAAATAGCTGGCTTGCTGAAAGGAGCTCAGGACAATGGCTTTAACAAATGAAGACTGCAGTGCTCTGCCTGAAGGTGTTATTGGCCCTCTTCTCTTTCACCAAAATATCAACTGGTAATAACACTGCGTCTTGTTCACCATCATGGTCCTCTTACTGTACTACCCACAGCACCAGTTCATTTTGTTGTACTACAAAATGAAATTTTACAATATGTGGTCACAGGAAAAACATTCTTTAAGAAAGTTAGTCAAGTGTGAAATAATAATAAAAAAACAAAAACATAAACCACCTCATTTATTCCACATCATCTGGCATTTGCAAACGAGAGCCTAACAAGGACGCTGCTGGGTTTGGCACTACAAACAGACCACTATTAAACATGTAAACCTGGCACCGCGCTTTATAGCCAGAGTCGGAGACAGATCTCGCATTCCTAATGATGACAGTAAATTAAGCAAAACTATCTCAACACACATTCAAAACTGTGCACCATCATTTTTTTCTCCCTCTCTCTCTCTCGTTTCTCGCGCTGTAAAAACTCAGCCAGCGTTCATCAAGTATAAACATTTACATCTGTGTGACATAAACAGATTCCAATGCTGTAAATACTGCAGAGAAGATACAGAGCCCCCGGCCTGCCAGGGGGGAATGAAAATGAGAAATGGATGACTTGAGCGAGTTGCTGACTTCTGAACTGATAGACGTCCACTCTCGAGCAGGCTTGACATAGGGGGGTTGGGGTTGGGAGGGGGACGTGTCCGTGAGTGCACCCTCTCCACGTCTCATCTGTAAACACGGACATTCCACACGCATGAGAACACTATTTAGCAAAAAGCTTCGTCAAGAATTAAAAGACCTGCAGTGACGAGAGATATCAGAACAGCGTGTTTTACGTTGCCCTTTGAATCATGGGAATTTCAGAGATACACGTTAAATGTTACAGCTGTTAAGTGAGCTGCCTGGTTAGATGCCTCCAAATACACTGTATGACATGTTTATTGCATTTTAATTCCAGTGTCAGTTCTAGCAGTACCTGGTACAGGCAGACACTCATGTCTGTGTGTATACACCAGCTCCAAGGACTGATACAGAAAACAAGGCTTTGATCCAGCTGACAGCATGTCCCAGTTCTATATCTGATCTGGTAAAAAAAAAACCCCAAAACAAACAACCACACATGTGCACAGGTTAATGTCAGCACAATGTTGATTTTAATTTCTGGCAAATTTTCAACAACTTTATATCGTTATGTTTTTCTGGCCCAAGCGATATGTTGTGGTCTGTAGCTTCATGTTCAACATAACATTTTTATATTTTGAGACCCCCAAACAATTCCAATCTGTCCTTTAGGGATTCAGTCAGCCTGTGTTCAGACAGAGTGGACTGGGGGACTTTTCGCAAAAACAAAAATAAGACAACAACAAACGAAATCCAGTTGAAGTAGGTCATCACCTCTGAGATCCAAACAACTGTTGGATGTACAGGATACATACATGCAGTGCACACGTGTATCTGAAGTTGTAGCATGTACTATAGCTTCAGAAAGTATTTCGACCACTACAGTTTGTTATGCTGTAGATTTAAGTATGCAACTCTTTTATCAGAATTTTATTAGTAGAAATATCATGCAAAACATATCTTAATGTGGAGAGGTGCTATAAAAGACTTCTGTGCAGGGGCACCAGCAGAAAATCCTGAATGCGATGACCCGTGACTTTTATGGGGGGGGGGTCAAAGTATTGCTAACTATTAATATTATTTTTGCACCATGGCAAACATTTATTAATTCTTTAAAAATTGTTGGTTGCAATGATCTCAGAATTTGGGTGACCACTGGGTTGGCCAGAGGTTCTCCAGGGGTGAACACAGCCACGTATCCTCCACTGCTAGATGCACCAACAATAGCAGTGATTTGTTATTATGAGTTCTTGTTTTTTTCATTTACTTATATAACATGTTAAATATGCACCATAAATAATTGGGACGCTGAGACCATGATGAATACATTTTCCTCTGTTGAATTTATAATTCCTTCACACTGGGTAGTAGGATTTTATTGAGTGAGGCTCTCCCTTCTAACCAATGAGAGAAAGCTCATTTATTTCTGCTTGACAGGTTTTGTAGCATTCTTATATATTGTAATTCATAATGAGTTACCTGAAGGACTGAACAGAGCTTAGTGGAGCAGAGAGATGATGGGTGGAGTGATTTTGGGTCTCATGCAACTGCTAGCTTGACTCACCAAAATTGCACTTTACACTTCCGCAAACTTATTAAAAGTCAAAAACTGACAATCTTTCACTTTGTCATTATGAGTTATTGATTGTAAATTGATTAAAAGTGAAAATACAGTTTTGAGTATGTATTATTAATTTAAAACCTAATGTACTAAACAATAAAATTTGCAAAAACTTTAGTTTTTAATGTCGCATACATTGACTACTACTTTTTTACTGCTTTTTGCATGAAGTACACTATTTTACACATTATTGCTTTTAAATGTAGCTTCCTTCATCTAGGTTGCATCAGTTTGCATGTTGAGCAGATTCCAGCAGCATTTCATGTGGTGTGGTCATCTAAAACTGCAAATGTCAACTCAAAGTGTACACTGTGAGGTTTTTATCTAATCAGATATTATGTACGTGCATTTAAATGTGCTTGCTTTGCTAACAAACAATGACCCTGCAATCTCTGTAATGATTTTAAACAAAAGCTGTTTAAAGAAAATGGTAGTTTGAGTGAAATTGTGGACAAGAGTTGCATGAGGGGGGGATGATGGGGGTTTCTAGGCAATTCAAGCACATGTACTGCTTGATTATACATAGCGACGCTCTGATAAGGCTTCATTGAAATTTACAGCAAGCAATCTCTACCATATGGACTCACCAAATGGAGATCACAGACTGGCAAAAGCAATCAGCTTTTTAATTAACAGAATTAACAGTGCGATGTTAAACCATAATGACAGCAATAAAAACAGTTGATGTGACAATCAAAGTGCACCAAAAACATTCATAACCATTATTTTCATTAGTGAGAGAAAGACAATATCAGTGAGTGGGGTTATATTGGAGAGGGATCTCAGACCCCACTGTAATCACACTTGAATTAGCTGCAGATACTGCAAATACTTCAATAGGCTATAAAACATAGGGTCACAGAGAACACTCATTTGGGTTTATCTTGGACACTTCATTTGATGTTGGCCCATTCTCTGAAGGAGTGAGTGTTGTCAGAAGCAATAAACATTGTGCATTTTGAAACATTTCTGAAAGTGAGATGAGGCCCAAATCACAAAGTTGGCTGATCTGCCGAGATTCATCTTCCAAACTGCCACAGCGCTGCATTACAACCAGAGATCTGATCAGCAGCTGAAAGACTTTGGCAGAAAATAGCTGTTTATTGACCATAAAACATGTGCGTGTGCACATAAAAGCACATACGCACGCCCACACACTCGCACAAAACTCACACCCAGAGATAAACCACAGCACCAAAGCAAGGGCCATACCCGCAGCAACAGCACACAAAAGAAAGTCAAATTATTAGAAATAATGAAAAGCCATCAATAAGAATTCTGCAGAGACTCATTTCATTCTGTTTTCAACAGCGTTTTTCAGCCCATTATTTTCTGTAAATGTTAACATCGCCAAGCCTGCCTATTGATTCTATTATTTTTGACCTTGCATTAGTGTCGGCTAATCTTGCATGCTATAAAATTTCATTTCATAGTGAAAAATACTCCAAGGCCCTAAGGGTGAGTTATACACAGGTTGCGGCACCCCTGGGATTCATAAGTGCACATGCGGGTAAACAAACCGTACATTTAATGTTTCTTAGATGAGTGAGCAGCACTGGGGATTTCATTTCTTCCTAAACCTCAGGATTTTTTTTTCTTTCTTTTTTCTGTGAGGTTGCTCAAAGTGAAGGTTAGGTGGAGAGGCTCATTCAAAGATGAATGTGAGCATCTTCCAAAACGATATTGTATTTTCACTCTTGTATAGTACACAGGCCTGAGAAGAATGCTGATCCACAGCAGCCAAATACTTATTTTTTTGTCCCCAATGCATGTATGAGGCATCGCTCGAGATTGTTACATTTTTCAGATCATAATCTGGAGTGACCCAAGTTTGACCTAGGAACAACAGAACAGCACCTACATGGCATCTGCTATTATTCAATTGACGTGTAATAATACCCAGTAGTAGTAGTAATAAATAAAAGGAGAAAGAAATCATTGAAAGTATGATGGTACATTGATGGATAAACTAAGAACAAATGTTGGCATCAGGCATTGACATTGGAGTGTAGTGTTTACAGCTGTAACCCTCAGGAGTCTGGACCAGTAATAATAAAAATAAAGATACTTCTTCCACCTGATAAATGTTTTAACATTCATAGAAAAAATACCATCATATGGGCTTTTTTCTTGTTTTATTGTCTGTATTTCATAAAGCAAAGCAAATTAGAGAGCTTCATATAGTTTATATGTAGTATTTTGGAATATGTTAAATTGTAGTAAAACACAAAAAGTCAGAAAATGTCTGTCAGACTTTGTGTTATAAAAATGCATGTTATATAGTCACATTCGCAAAGCTATTGAATTTCTTATTCATATGAAGTATAATATTTATTAAAACTGTACGCTTGTAGGGACTGCCTAACAACTACTCAGTCATTCAGACTAGTGCATGGGTGGATCTACAGGGCAGAGAGGGGGCAGCTGCCCACTCTGTTGTAGGGTTTGCCTCCCAGCTGCCCCAAACTCTGAACTGGTCCCACCTCAATTGTTCCATTCTTAAAGCTGTAATTGGACTAGAATAGAATGACAAATATTCCATAATCCACCCTATCAAAACATCATGCCACGCCTTTACTACTCCATAAATTTGTCTAGATCTAGATTTGTAGCTGATTTCACTTATTCGTCTGTGCTGTAGAGCAGAGGTCCCCAACCACCGGGCCGTGGACTGGTACTGGTCCGTGGGTCATTTGGTACCGGGACGCACAGAAAGAAAAAAAATATTTTATTTCCGTTTTCACACAACACAGTATTTTATTTTGAAACAATCACAGTCTTTTATTTTGAAAAAACTGAATATCTGCCGTCAGCTCCTCTTAATGCGCTCCGTTTGTAAACATACCTGGTGCATTGAGCACGTCCATGCGGCAAGAGGGTCAATTGCTGGAGATTGCAAATGATGGTGGCCTTAAAAGTAAGTTTGAGACGATCTCTGTATAATCCATCAGCGTTTTAATCGCCACAAAAGAGATCGGCTTTTCAATCGAATCGGCTTTTCAAATCAAACGCAAATCACCCCCAAACACATGATGTACAGTAGTAAAGAATTTCTCATCTCTGCATGAATTTAAATGCATTGAGGTTGTACAAATATTTTACAGACTTTTTCTCTTCCTGTTGTTAAAATGGGTCTCTGGTCACCTTCCATGTGGCGGCATGTGGAAACCGTGTTATCCGTGAAATGTACATTTGTTCTTCCAGAATTTCTGGAGAATGAATAAGTGATTATAAAACGGGTGAAGTATTAACACTGCTTTGCATATAATCATAGTATTTTCACTTCAGTGACACTTGCAGCTCGTCACAGATTCAAGCTGAAAGAAATATTACCTTTGTGTTAACTTATAAATAAAAGAGTTGTTATGACATCACCATTTCACCATCCAGCCTGTAGCAAAGGTCTGAATGTTCAACTGTCCAAAGCAGAAGGACGATGTGAAAGATGGCAGTAAAAACGTTTAAACACGCTCTAAACTGGTCAAAGTAGATGGGATATATTTGAATTACCAGATATGTCATAATCAACAAAATACAGTCATATTGATGTGATTGTGAACCAGACCAGACAGTTGGTGATATTGAATAAATCCGACATAATAAAGTCATCTCATGACAACAATCTAATCTGTGATTAATCTCTTTTTATTCTCAAACCACTTGATAAACAGTGATTATCATCCCACCTTGTTCGTTGTTGTTTTGTTGTGCCCCCCCCACCTCCACCCCCACATTAGTCCACAGATGTGTGTTTATCTATTTTTAATCTTCCTCCTACCTTATCACGCTTTTCAATTTGGAACTTTTGACACAAACACGCTGAAGCACTTTGCTTCAGCTCCAAAATTAGAGAGCGAGGAAGGGAGCGGCGGAGAGACAGAGAGAGAGTGAGAGAGTCCCAGTGTTTTTCCAACTGTGGATGCCTGCGTTCTGGGTGTCACTTTGGTTAATAATCTCCTACCAATCCTTCAACTTGGGTGCACGTTCAGGACGCTTCAAACCATGAAAACAGCTGGCTTTGTGCAGCCCAACTGTCAGAGTCTCCTTTGCTGTCGATGATGGAAATATCAAACCAGTGAGCCGTGAGTGGACATCTCAATCTGAATCTCCTCAGCTCAGCTAAAGCACAGCCATCCTCCCACTGATAATTCATGCAACATACACTCACATTAGGAACACACTGAAGCGTCCCAATACCATCCTCTCTTTCTCACAATTATACTCAGGTAACATCAAGCTCAGTTATCCTGTTAATCTTGAAATGAAATGGATTTTAGTCATTTCTTAGTCTCGGCTATCACTTTGATATACCATTGTCCAATGAGCATCAATTCAACAGCCTTTCACGCCCAAACACTGGTTTGTACTGTTTTCACATATTGAGCTAAATGGTGAATTTAATGAAAAAGCCCAAGTTCAGTGAGAACATAAGAGAACGCATTTTCCTGCTAAGTACATAGTTGCAGAAATGATCTCCATTCAGGGAATGAGCACAACATCAGTCCTTTTCAGCTGTTTCGAGATTATCATACTGCTCTCAGTTGCTTTGCCAGTGTGCACTCAACCTCCCCATTTATTTTAATCATCGCAGCTAAACTAAAAAACGAGTAATAGGTGCGGTCTTCCATGGAAATCCCAATCAAATACACATATCTAAACATTTCCGCGTCATTCGTCAAATGAAAAGAAAGACATCAATCCAGAGTGGCTGGATTTTTTTGATTTATTAACAACCAGATAGAGTGGAAATTAAAACATAGAAATGGATTTGTCTTTCACAAAGAACAGATTGCAGTTGATGATCTTCAGAAGAGAGGTGGAAGGAATGCTGTGTTTGTTTTTCTTCTACGGACCACCATTATGTGTTTTCAATATGATGCGAGTTGGAGATCAAATTATGGAGGTCTCTGGGGTTCATCCAAGTTTAACAACGCACCAAGGACAGGCAACCTTAAGCCCACACACTGCTACGACACTCCTCTCATGAAGAATGTAATAAATAAATGAGCAGATGAGTTTGGTTCTGACAAGTGAGGGACATGGCGCACCCTGTGCATTTTTGATAGTGATCTAATTCATCTGGCAGGCGTGGATGTTGATTAAATCAGAATGTCAGCCACTTGACAAGACAAGACACAAGCCGGCGTGGAACCTGTTTGAACAGCGTGAGCCATGCAAGATGGCCAGGGAGATTTGCAATGCTGCGTGGCCGCTGAACTCTGCACACCCGCTCCCCCTCCCCGTTATCATCGCTTCCCATAACATGTCCGGAGAGAGACAGACGCATTCAGACAGATGGATAGAGACGTGGAGGAATCCGCCGAGGGCCCACCTCTTCTGTTCTCTCTCAGGGTGACATCAGCCCTGTGACACTCTGGGTAAACACAAGGGTGATGATGATGGCAGGACCATGTTCCCCTTCACTCAAATGTGCTCGATGCCTCTATCAAATCTTCTTGACAATCACAGAGCTGAGGCAAGACATATGTACGTGCTGAAATCACAGGCTCTGTAATTATGGGGAACAAAGCTTCTCTGAGCAGACTCACTATATGAAAGACCATCAACGGTAAATCAGAGCAAAGAATGCCTGGGGTTGGTCCGTCGGTAGCAGCACACAATAGGAGTATGATAAAGGGGGAGTTTCACACACAGGCAGGTTGCTATTTAGCTGATGAGTGCCTCTCCAGAATCACTATATCTGTGGAAAAGTATTGCTTTGCCCCAAATCCAACACAATACCCCAGCCATCTGCCAAAATATGACAACAGACTGATGTAAACACACTTTGGGAAATGATACACACACTTGCATACACAAAAAGTACAAGTGATGCTTTGCAAGTTCACCGACATCAGATGGTGACTGTTGCCGAATCACTATCTTTATGTAACAGCTTTTTTCACACAGTTATTTTACATTTCCTAAACTCTTAATTCGCAATTCTCAACACATTTCTCTTTGCTGAATCGACGTTTGGCAACAAAACGAAAACGCACAGAACCGAGTCCTCTGGACAACTCCTCTCCTGGCTCCCGCTCACCTTCCTGCACGCACAACTCCAAGGAGGTCAAAGTTGCATGTACAAAGTCACTCTACTAATCTCTTTTGTCACTCATAAAATTTACACAACATCTCCCTCATGGAGGCCTGTCAGTTTGTGGCTGCCTGTGGCTGTCAGAGAACACAGATAATTACTCTGAGGGATCAGAAAAGGCCTTGATTATTTATAGTGCTGCATGTCTGAAAAGAAAAAAAAAATTATATGCTGCTTTGAATGATTTCTTGTCAGTAATAATACAAGATTATTATTGTTTTAAAAAAGTCCAAAGTTAAGAGCAGTAAACCCTGGAGTCATTTCTCATTGTAATGGTGTAAGGGTTTTATTTATTACTCACAAAATGAACATTTCTTTTTGTATAAAATCCAAAGTGAGATGAAACTTTTCCAGATGTTTGGATGAGGAAATGAACATTAAAAATTGACACTGAACAGTCAAATAAATATATTACAACCTCTCAAAGTTAGACTTCCTGTCAGCATGCTGTCTCTCTTGTTGGAGACGTCATGGTTCGTCCACATATACGAATAACAGTGGTCAAGTCAATGATGTTTTTGTTCGCCTTGTTGTTGTTATGTCACCTGCTGTGTGTGTGTGTGTGTGTGTGTGTGTCATTTGCTCCTATAATGACAGTATGAAAAGCCCATGAATTATCCTAAGCCTTGCGTGACAGAAAAACAAGCAACTCTTGAGGAAGAGCTGATGATCACGTTACAGTGATGACTGCCTTTGGTGCACCTCACCTTCACGTCATAAATAGCTTTTTAACTTTTTCCATATGCTGTGAGATGGTGCTGTAGTTCATAAAAAATATTCTTGTTGACCTTTTTCATGACAATAACTGAACTAAAAGTTAACACAAAAACATGTTTTTTCGACAGGGGACAAAATCTACATACAGTGCAAGAAAGGTGACTGGACAAATGAACTTAAAAGTACTTTTAAGCCATGGTAACATTATCAAGTGCTGTGGTTGTCAGTGTTGCTCACAGTCAGATGTCTTTAGTGTCGCTAGAAAAAGGAATTGAATTTACAGCTCCTTTTATTGAGTAGAAAATTTTTCCAAAACTTATGTTAATGTGGAGAGGGGCTGCCGAAGTCTGGCAGCAGTGAAGTGAGATTCCCTTTAACAGGTTTTTAAGTGAGGCTCGCCTCTCTAACCAGTCAGAAAAGATCAATTGATTCAGCTCAACTGGTGAATTTTGTATCTTCTTATTTACTGTAATTTACTGTAAAATAAACAACTAGTACTTGAAGGGATGGACAGAGTGTGGCAGAGCATAGCTTAGCTGGGAGATGGAGGGTTACGTGGATTTCCAGTCTCCAGTAGCTTTAATGTGCAGTGAACCACCTACTGTAAATCATCCTCTAAACGTTAGAGGAAATATCCAAACATCTTCCAGTGTCCTCCTCTTAACCAATGCAATGAACAGTATTCTAATGAACAAGCGAGTGAATCTAGCTTTTGAACAATTTGCTGTTCAGCGATGGGGAGCACAGACACTGTAGCTGTGGTAATGCCAGCAGAACAGAACAAAACATGTGAGTGAGTGGTTCTGATCAAACGACCAGAATTTGGAAATGAAAACTGGAGTCAGCCTGTTGTATTAGTGCCGAGCAGAGTGACATGGACATTGTGTGACCACGTAAACAGAGCCTCTCTGAATACCAGATTACAACATGGTGCCCAATTCACTGCTAAGCAGTACAAGATGTATGTGAATGTTGTAGTAACGCGGTTTTGCCATCATGCCAATGCCCATATATATATATATACACTACTCACAAAAAGTTAGAGATATTCGGCTTTCGGGTGAAATTTCAGGATGAACCTAAAATGCACTGTAACCTTTACAGGTGAACTTAATGTGACCTTCCCTAAACTTTTGAATGCACATGTCCATGTCCTCTACACTGATGACCGCTTCATTGTGAACAGTGCCCTGCGGAACCGGATGATGAAGGTCACTCAACTCCAGGCACATTTAAGGGAGGTGAGAGGCACCC
>JAUMHL010000028.1:22970102-22986054 GCA_032362345.1 Sandelia bainsii | reverse complement strand
TGTGAACTTTTTACGTTTTCCATAAATTTCACCCGAAAGCCAAATATCCCTAACTTTTTGTGAGTAGTGTATATATGTCACTAAAAACAGTTTTTCCTCATTTTGATTAAAATGTTTAAAGAAGTAAATGAAAGAGTAAAAAATTCATTTCTGCAGGCTTTAATCTGGGTTATTTAAACCTCTAAAACTAGTAAAATAGTGCAAGTATCAAAATCATCATACCTCCTATTTAAGTCTAATACACCACTTAAATGTCAGCATAGTAAGAGATAATAAATTCCATGTGCAAATCAATTTTAGGATCTGTACAAGGCCTGAAAAGTGCACATCACACATTATGAGTCAGGATCAAGCTGGGGGCAGGTGCCTCTCTTCTCAGAATTACAAGGAGAGTTTGCAGACAGATATGAATTTACAATTAGTCTCATCCTGGCGACTTCTTAAGGTTTGTGACAGTGTCTGGGGTTCCACTAAAGGCCATGTGTGTGGAGCCATGAATTTCTTGCGACAGGCTACGATACCAGAGAGGCTATATTTAGGGAGGATAACTAGTACTGCACAGTATAATCTGACATTTGTACCACAAGGGAGTCATACTGCAATGCTCACAAATGACAGTGTCACTGTTGGTTTGTGTCCCCGGTGGAATAGGTTAAAGAGAACAAAACATGTTTTTGCAGTGGTGTGCCGCTCTGCAAGACAGATCTAATAAAACTGTATTTGATTGTAGGGGTATGATCTGACTGTGGCTGTCACTGGTGAGTGAGCCCCCTGAGCGCGGAGGCAGCAGCAGTCTGGTTGAAAAGGAACAAAGAATCCCTGGGAGCGGTCTCAGTAGACTCAGAAACAGGAGTCTGCATGACTGGCCTGCTTTTGATGGCTGACTTGAGCAGGGCACTTCAACTTCCCACTCTATTTCTCCGGCACTCTAACCAGGGACAAAGAGAACAAATAGAGGCCAGCATTGTCTTAGTGTTAACAGCTGTAGATTTCCTTACATCTCAAAGCATATCAAGTAATGTACTTTATATTCACGAATAAACATCCTATCAATCTTCAGTCGCATTTTCTATCTGTTCTCTCATGCGTCGTCGTAGTTTAAATTATAACGTCAACCGGCATATTTGAGTACCTGTCAAATCCTTTTAAAGAAAACAAGCATGATGTAATTCTGTCCAACCAGGCAATTCATTAGCCCAAGTCAAACACCCCTTTTGCAGTTGACTGCTGTTGTCCTCCCTGTGGACGCAGGAGAAGCCACTGAGGTCCACATTCACCAAGGTGATCAAACCTGCGTCAGCCTACACCTGCCTCCCCTCTCTCAGGAGGAGCCAGGACACAACAAAGCCGCAGCGGCGCACTTGGGGGAGTCGAACTAACCACGTCTTCAATCACCACATCTCTGAGCCATCCAAGGATTGAGGGCATTTAAGAAATAAACAAAAGGGGGAACAAAAAAGCAGGAGTGTACATGGAGGAGTTTGCTTAGGATGCATGCTGCACCAAACTGATTGATGTGCAAGGGATATTGCAGCCACTTAGCCGCTGTAGTGCTCTAGCAGTTGTGACATCTTACATTTTCCTGTGCAGCTTCTGCATAGTCTTCCAAAGCAGAAGGAGAAACAGTATTGCCAATAAATAGACATATGGAATATGAGTGTTCAGGACATCTTTAGTATGAGACAGTAAAGTCATGTTAGCAGAGGCAGTAGAATATTATACTAGCTAGATGCTTGCTGGATATTTGGGGATCAGCAATGTGCAGGCTGTTTTTTTTTCTATGATATGTTTGAATTATTTCTTATGGGTGTGCATAATGGCAATATAAATCTTTCTGGGTGTGCAATTACAAAGACTGGCATGGTCTATTCCCCGCTGGGTGATCGCCTGCGAACAATGACATATTACCGGCTGGCCGGCAGTGGTCATTAAGAACTGATATGGGATTTATGGCCAGTCTTTAAACATGAGATGGCATTAAAGAGATTTGAATACAGTCAAAATGGCACAAAGAATCCTGCCGGGGAAAGATGGAGCTAATGAACTGTGGTTGGAAAGCAGGGGGATATAAAGTTATTTTGGGTAAAGCCAATTTCTCATCAAGCAAAATGAGCCCGATTTTAATCACAGGTTGTCAGAGTCCATAACCAGCTCGCTGCGTTATTATGGTATTGTATTGGTGAAGTGTTATAGGGTTGTAACGAGCAAAGTTTAACAATTACTATATTAACGCATGGTTCAGTTTGCAGTAATGAAATGTGTGTTGAAAAGCAGATGACAACATGTGAAATTTCATAATATGGAATATGAAAGGCATAGTAGGATTATATTACAAGAATTCAAAAATGAAACCTTAAGTGATCTCACTCTGTGTTCCTGCATGATGACAACAGCTCTCTATATAAGCGTGTTACTAATTTCCAGTGGCAATTAAGGAGTCTTACATTCCACGTGATACCTGCTGAGTGAGTATAAGGAGCTTAAATATCAGATGTGTTCATTGGAAAAGGGAGAAATAAAGACTTTGCCTCATCATATTAGTGCCAGCCCTTAAAGTGACTGTTTATCATGAGGTAGTGCTCAAGGTTTTAATGAGCTCCCTGCCTGTTCTAGTATAATTCCAATTAGTCCCTCCGTCTCATATAATGGCATGATTACCTTGTGAAGCCTCCATTGTTTTCTGTACAAGCCTTGAAAGGAACCCTGACTATTTTAATCTGTTTCCCAGTGGCAGCACACCTGCCAAGCCAGTTACACCTCCTGCAGAATGATCACAGGTATTGGTTCATTAATACAGAGAATGGCAGTGTATGGAACCCCCCCCATCACCCCCCTACCACCACCTCCGATCACACCTAGCAGATAGATGAGAAAATAAATGTTAAAATCAGATTTTCACTGCATTTTTCTCTTCCTATTAAATTCACACACCATTCACAATTACATTCAGTAAGGCAGAGGAGGCATTTATAACACAGAGTCTGGAAAAATAGCAACAGAATTGTGCATATTTAATTCTGTTTCGGTTCTACCCGAAGTACTCGTGTAATAATTCAGCATTTCTTGAATGTCTCAGCTCACTTATTATAAAATGTGAGGGGTCTCAGTCAAAGTGATAACAAATCCTGCAGCTGTGTCAGCCTCTAAAGTAAGGGCCATTACCTCAATTTTGGTCGCTGCCATTTCAGAGGCAGAGAAGAGTAGGAGCTATTTTTGATCAAAACCCAGGCAAGAGGAGAATCAGTCATTAGCAGCAGCCATTTGCACTGTCATCTTGTTTGGACAGCCTGTGGCTTCCCACTTGGAAAAAAAATGGAAATGCACCAGCCTCATACTGCACAGCTCTCAACCTAGGGCTGATTAGCCAACAAACACAACCCAAATTACATGTTACTTCTCGGTTTGTCATAAGGGCATGTTGAGAATATGCGTAACGAGTCGTAAATTCATGTAGCAAAATAATTGAGCTAATGCTGTTGATTCGATATCTTGCGCAAAAAAACCAAAAAAACGCGCAGCGCACACTACCCACGCCACATTGTCCCATGTATCTCGATAATTGATTCGCCGCTCAGAGCACACCGTCGTCTCGCACGGGAAATGTTTCATTCAAATCCTAATTTAACAGGGTATCAGCAACAACGAGCACAATGGGGAGAGGACTGTAATAGCCGGAACCCAAAACTGAATTTAGATTTTTCTCTCAGATTTGACACTCGTGCGGAATAAGAGACAGGAGGGAAGAAATGGTAATCTGCAAGCAAACCCTTAAAAGAATCAATTTGGCAAGGTGTCTGAGAATGTGACTTTATCCGGCACTGTGATTCCGACTGTCTCCTGTAAGAGTGGGATGACTGTCTTTCTTCCCCGCTGACAGGCAGACCCGGGCCAAATTGACAGTTCTTTAAAGCGCCTGACAGAAAGCCGCATTAATTAAGTCATTGCTGGACTTTAATTGTGTTAAGAAGTTGAAAAAAAAATCTAATATGAGAAAAGGTTACCAAGTCCTCTGTGGTGTCAGATTTTCTACTTTCTATGAATATTAATGTGCCTAATGAAGACAATCTTCGCTTCATCTCCCCATTGTTCTGTATTCAGGTGCCAAGCTTTCACAGCCATTGATTTGTTGTTAAAGAACAAATATGTCATGGGAGAAAATGACTGCCACGTCTTTTATCTTAAATTTCTCAAGTAAAATGCCTCTCTTTTCAGTTGAAGTGTGGATTTTTTTTTTTTTTTTGGCATTTTAAAAAGATTTTAGCTGAGTGAATGTCACGCAGAAGTTGTCAAGGTGTGTTTGGGTGTTAATTAGATGTGGTAAGCCGGTTTTGCTGTTCTGCAGTGAACAGGGAACAAAAGGAAATTCAGATTCCGTGAGGTGCTGTGGACAATAAATAAATACAAAGCCAGCACAGCAAACCGAGAGGAATGAAATTATTTAGCTTTTAGCTTTCAGCACTTGAGCACATCCATTGAAAAAATATTTGTTAAGACAAACTATTGGAAGCTCTCGGGTAAACACACGTGGAGGATCATGATTTCTCCGAGGTGCAGAGCTCCTGAGGTGCGACTGTCTGGCAGATATAGTCATGCAATAAGATATTTGATGTCAAGTTACAAGTTCTTTGTGCCTCTGGGGGCAGATGGGGAACAACACCAAGCGTTCCCCAAACTTCAATATTAACTGGGCATCATGATTGCCAGGCATATTGAAGAGACAGAAATTCAAATGAATGTCTCTCCCTGTGATAAGACGACCTGAGTCCTTGTGAAAGATGAGCTATGGCTATTTCTGGAGAACGAAGTGCTCGGTCTCGCCACAGGGCAAACCCTGAATAGCCAGGGTTGGAATTACTTGAAAAGAAGGACTGGCTGATGTACTTGGCACTTGTCATTGAAGGAGTGTCTTTTGTTCACAGCGCCATAGATCTCCATCTAAGGAAACTGTACAAAAGGACTCGTGTATTTTTGAATCCGTTTGTGAAAAATTAACAGACGCATGTTACAGAAGGGGGGAAAAGAAGGAGAGAAATGAATTTTGCAGCATCTCATCTGAATTTACTGTTTTAAATTTCGGGAAACCTGGCTCGCAACGCACCCCCTGTGCTTCTTTTTGCTCTCCAAACGTCCTCACCTCCGAGGAGTCACCATAGCTAATTTATGTTGCTGGGTTGGGTGTACACAAAGTGTGAAGGATGGGGAACTGTGCACTTGCGGACGTCCCTTTATTGCATCTGACAGAGACGACTTCTTTCTGATGTCATCCCTCTGTGCACATGAGAGTCGGTGAAGTTCACATTCCTGTTTCCCACCAGACACACACACAAACGCATACACAGGAGGAATCTGTCAAAGCTGTGTTGAGATCAAGTCTCATCAATTTAATGCTTCCTTCAAGGGGGGCTGTGGTTTTATATGTTAAAAGAAAACATGGTAATTCAAGCCAGAATAATCTTACTCAGTGAATTTGATTAATTTGTTAGTAGAGACAACACTTTAGCACACAATGCATCACATAAAAGTCCAATCTGGAATCAATAAGTGTCAGTTTAGGTCTTTGAAAAGTATAATTGTCATGATTCTGACACAGTTAAAAGTTTGTTTATATTCGTATTGATGGGAAACCATAGAAAAACATCTATTTTAATTATGATCCGCCAGATTTAATCTATAAATCAAACCCCTCAGTTATAAATGAGGGTGTAGTTAACATTTATGTGGACAAAAAAATTATGGATTGTGGCTTTAATTCCCCTCCCCATAGCAATTTATGTTATATGAACCAGATTTCTCAAAGGTAACTCGACGGGGGGAAGTTCTTGCTCAGATTTACTTTAGTTCCCATGTGCTGTGAACCAGACTTGTTTTAATTTATGGGGAAAGTTTAACTTCTGGCTTTGTGCTGCAATTATTACAATTCTGACACTGAACCATGATGCAGTTTTTAAATAAATCATATCTAATGGTCACACAGTTGATATTTTAACTTTTTTCATGTATGTGTCCTTTTATAAATGATTATTATTATTTTATTTTTAATATTTCTTTGTTTTGAGCCATAATTGTGCCTAGACTGACCCAAAAAAAGACACAGGAGAACAAATGAAGAGCGGCATCAGAGGGAAAGTAATGAAATGTCTTTCAACAACACTTTGTCTCTGTTCCTTTGGCCAAGTCTAGGATACCTATTAACACTCCCTTTAAATTATTCATACTGATGGATAAAACACCTCCACAATTAATTGCATGTGAGCCACCCAACCTCCTTAAATCTGTTGAAGAGGCTGGAATTCACAGCATGCACTCGTTAAATGTATAATTCCCCTGCTCCAGACTTTTAAATATTGACGCGAATGTGAAAATAATAACTTTTACTGTACTGTAGGTAAATACGGTAAAATACATGGCGGCTGATTAATGGGCCTACCACCCTCTCCCCACCCTTCATCTGTAATAATACACTTTGAGCAGAAAAAAAGAAGAAGGGAGATGCTCTGCTGATATGAAACTTTCCCATCATTTGTGTATTTTGTTTCATGGACATTACTTCAGAGCAAATGAGCACCACACGTTTTTGCACGTTCATGTAAATTACATCAGTTTCCCGACCTTGCCCCAGCCACAGTGAAAATGACGTTCAGTGTTATATATTAATCATAAACACCATCAATGTATGCAGTATTAATTGTCCTACTTCTTTAAGGAAAAAAAGATTTGTTGATGATGTTTCGCTGTGGGGTGGTCTTCTCCGTCTGAGTTCTTAATTTGTCGAGGATATGTAACATGATTTCATTTACTAACTTGCTGAACTGTGCTGTTGTTTCTGGGGATCTGGTGATACGATATGTATCACAATACATTTTCTTTAAAAGTAAAACCAGAAATGAGGCATTCAGGGACCATACAGAATGTAGGTCATCTGTGTTTCAGAAACTCTCTAATATTTATTTTATTTAATATTTAAGTTTGATTAAATTTTGTCCTGTCGTGTTTAAGTTTGTTTTCAACATACCATATTAGCTCAATAAAATACTGAGACAAACAGTTATGTGACACAAAAAGGCTATTTATTATTTTGACTGGTAAAGCCTTTGCTCGGCTAGTAGATTTTTTCGTTGATTTTGGACCTTGATTGTGATAAATTAAGGTATTGTAAGCAAGCTGATATTATATATATTATATACTGTATTACTATTTTCAGTCCGGCTGATGCTAACGTTAGCGCTGCACCTTTATGCTACTTCCTGTCTCAATTCCCATGTTTATGTTGGAATGGAAGAGTTAAATGGCTGGCGTTAAATTACAGCACTGCTATCTAGAGGTCACAAACAGAAGGTAAACCACTAGCTGACACAAATTTTTGAATTTTGAAATAAATTAAAAATCTATAGTGTTTTAAAGAATCAATACAGTATTACAAAATACAATATATGTAAGTGTATCAGTATTTTCTTCGTTTCCATCTCAAGAAGAGCGAGTGATACATTGGTGCGTCACATTCAAGGATTAAGTGGGAAACTGCAGCACTGATGTAGGATACAAACATAAAGGCAAACTGATGGCTGCTGCTAAACTCATGTCAGTGTCAGTACTGACGTTTCTGGACAGTGCTATTTTAAAAATGCATACTGGTGAAGTGGAAATGAAGTTATATAAAAAAAAAAAAAAAAAAAAAAAGCAGCAATGGTAAATAAGCATTGCATTTTTGTAGATGTCTGCTGTGCATAAGCTCATCCAGGAAGAAGAGTGTGCTGCCCAGCCTATTTATTGCTGTGCTGCTGAATGCAACGCCAGCTCAAAAGGCTTCAAATCATTGGGGAGATTGTTAGGCTTCTGTGAAAATTACGGAAATGCAGGGGAAATGGATGAGCAACACTTCATGACAATTAATCAGAGGCCGCTGATTAATAAAGTTCATTTTTTATTCTCGATGATTCAGGGGATTATCAAAAGGACACTGTCCTTGTCATTTTGATTAACAAACCCATCCTCGCTCTGGAAGAGGACGCGCTGAAGGGAGACGCTTTCTTTCGCCCATAAAATAAATATTGAATGAGAATATTAACTCGTTAACCTTGACAAGTATTTGTAATTTTCATAAGGGGGTAAACTAGCGGATTCAGCACAAAAAATGCTGTGGGGGTTTGTGAAAAGGCACAGGAAGAGGGGTGGGGGACGACAACACACAACAAATTAGAGAGAATGAAGAATGCTACTGCATGAATCCTGTCATTTTTATGGGCTGCAATGATTAATTTGTTTGTTCAAATTCTCAATTAAGCCAGGAGGAACTGGCAGAATTAGAAAAGGAGAGCAGTGCAGTGTTGTCTTGGCTTCGCGGGCGCCCTGGGGAGATATAGCCCTACCTGATCTCAGGTCATCAGGCTATTGTGCAGACAGCTCACATAGCCTGGAGCAGGGGTGTGGTGTACGTCTTCAGGATTCATTTCAAACAGCCCAGGAAAAAAAAAGTAAATCAAAATGTTTCGTCAGCCCCCCCCCTCCCCTCCACTGATAAATCATTCTGCCTTTTCCCTTTCATTTGTCCAGGTCGCCTTGTCAAGGATAATGCCCTTAAAATGTCAATTGTCAGTGTGAACATGCATTGCATTAGATATAAAGTACAGTTCACCACACACAAACAGTCAGTGCTGTACAGAAAGAAATAAAATATGGAGCTTGCACTTCCCTTTTCCCTGGAGGCCTTCTGCACTTATTATTTGTCAGAGTGACAGATGTTTTTCAAATGATGGTGTCTCATGTGTGCTGAACTTCTACCAAAGCCCCACCGTGAGAGACTGCGGGACGCTATACACCATCTGATGGCAGAAACCTCCATGGACTGACTCCCTGTGCTGAGAGGCTTTCTGCAGGGAAGTCTTAACAGCAGAGGAAGACGTTACCGGGGTGGTCTGCCGAGGTGAGCCCAGCCCCTCGCTGCCTGGCTTCGGACCTAGGCCTGCATAGCAAACATGCCACAGCACAAAACTCAGAATCCACAGTTAGATTTGCTTATCACAATTGAATTTGCTGAGTGCTGTGAATTTTGTTTTGGTGGCTGCAACAAATATTATTTACAGCAACCGGCATAAATATTAATATAGATCGAAAAACAAAATTTGCAAGTTACTCCGTGACTGCTCAGTTCCACAAACTGAGCAGAAAGAAAGAGGTCATTTTGTGATGTGCATTTTTTAACTGTGTGTGGGAGGTAAACACTCAGGTAGCATCATAAAGCTGAAGTAGTTTTTAATGAGTGGTTGTCAGAATAGGTTAAAATTTACCAGCACTGAGGGTCAATGAGGTATTTTTGCTGCTTTCTTTCTCATCTTCAACTCCAACCATTAAGGATCAACATGAAGCAGGTTGCACATGAATTTAATGACAGATTACAGTCTGTACAATACAAGTGGTAATGTTGTCATTGTTGCTTTAACTATACATAACCTCAGATATGCAGATACACTCATGTTGAGGTTATACTAAATCAAATGTGCTGTTTTTGTGCCATATTGATGCAGCATCCACTGAACACTGTAGAGATACATTTTCTAAATGTGCTTCTTTATGGTAAAACAGCTAACAGAGAGGAACCACATCAGGCGTAGCTGCGTCTCTGACTCTTAGCTGACCCAATGAAGTGTGGGCAAGGTGTTGAGTCTGTGCTTGACACAGTGTATTTAAAATCAAGTACTACATTTATTAGACTTCTGCTTCTGCTCACTCAAATATTTGTTTAATTGTTTTATAATACTGAAATCAAACAAAATGATACATTTTGTGCATTCTTCTATTCATCTGTGTAACTTGTCAAAAAGAAATCATCTGCAGAGAGGGCTGTTTCACTTCTACATACGCTGCAAATTCTCCAAGCAAACGTGCAACTTTGTTATTGTGTTTATGACCATTATATGATTTTTGTAATGAAGTCATAGTGTGTTTTCCGGACCACTGGGTGCTTTTAATAGTGTTGGCCACCTTTCTTTTTTTTTCAATTCAAGGTGTCCTCTATGCAGAGTGTATAACCAGAGCAGCAGCATTGACTACAGCCAGTACTCGTGAAGCGAAAATGCTTATTAGTCAAACAGTCCCCATCGGAATAATGCCGCGGTCAGCCAGTGGTGAGGGATAACTCTGTGTGGATGACACTCTGGAGCCTATTCTGTTGGGGATCTGCTGTAGTACAGAGCAGCGCAAACATGATGTATGGACACACAGGCAGAGAAGCATCATGGGACCACACAATGGAAGAGCTGCGGATGAGTTACTGTAGCAAGAGCAGTGCTTGCATCGAACATGCACTTCAAAACAATGACAGTATGTTCTAGTTTCTGTTTAATGATCCATTTGCCCGAGCAACCTTGATCAAATCTGTCGGCAAATAAAAAGCTGTTCAAAATTAGCGTGGAATCGTTATATGTAATCTTAATGCCTATGGTTTCTATAGAGTCTGAAAAACAAAAAATACCCAAAGCTTTTTTTGTTATAAATCCAAATGAATAAAGTCCTGATTATATAAGAAAAGGGCACATTGAAATTCATCTGGATGTCTTTGGGAAATAACTTAAATGCTCATCTAACAGCTAAAACATTAGCAGACAGAGAAAATGCTAACACTACTTCATCCCAGGTAGTTCTCACATCTACTTTCTTCATAATGGACTATTAATTCCCACCTGACAAAAAGTAAAAGAAAAATACTAGTAAGGAAATGTACTAAACCTATAAATACAACAAGATTAAGCAAAATACAAGTAAAATAAATGGCAACAGCAAACACACAAAATGAACAGAAAATTGATCAAAACAGCAAACAATAGTAGTAGCCCTAAAAAGAAAAAATTAAATATTTGTATGAACAGGAAGAAAATAAATAATTAGACATATTCAATAACAAATTAGACATCAAATGAAACGTAATAATTATTTAAAATACAGCAAATGCTTGAAGATTACAGGTATTTATAATTGAATTTAATAAAGAGTCGCTGAAGGGGCGGTTGCTACACGTAGCATTACCTGGAAGTTGTGTTAGCATGGCTGCTAACAAGAATAAGTTCATATTTTGTGCAACAGCTGCATTTGTACCACTGTCAGGTAAACCATGGCTGTTTTGTGGAGGACTTTGTTCTCCGGCTAGGTTAAATAAACGTGGATGTAGCGGCAAGAGCTAATAAGCTACGTTAGTTTCCTTCAGGTTGGACCCTGTCGCTCAGGTGTCGGCCCCCTCAGAACAGCTTCTACTGGTCAATGGTGCAAATAGCCCACTGATTTTAGTTTAAGTCTTTAGTTCACTTTCTGCACAAATCCACTATTGATTGCAGTGGAATTTGAAGATTTTGCCACAAAATTTTACACTTTTTAATGCTGGTGTAACTGGACCTTAACAGAGTTATATTTAATCTGACTTTCATTGCCAGGGTCCTTCAACTTTAATACAAAGAGGTTTGTCAACGCATCATATATTTATGTGGGACATTTGCTGCGTATAGGGAAGGGGAAAATCAATTTCCCACCCCTCTTGATAATTGATAGATTATTTTTTTTCTGAGTGTACTGGAAAGAGGATGTGCCAGGTCTATCATAGCAGCCAACATCTTGTAATCCTAGATATAAAATATAGTAATAAAAATAGATACAGTATTGTTGACTTACCTATTAACTGCTTTTCTGACACCTCACATTCAAATATATAACTGTATTAAACAATACAAACACTTAGCAGAGACCCAGCAGTACACTTCACTGATTTAATTCCTCATCTCCACTTAACAGTCTCTAAGACACTTTGTCATTAGCCAGTAAATCTTCTCAAAATAAATCCAATCCTATAAATCTACCTCTGAAGAAATCTGATACTTTTAAAAACTGACAGCGACTGACCTTGAGATTTATTTTTGTCACACCAGAAACTGTCTCCCTCAGCAACGAGAGATGCGCCTGTCCAGATGGTTTTGTGTGGCATCGTCTTGCTAATTGTCAGTGATGCCATCAAAGGGATGTAGCAGACCTGACATCTTAGCTGATGAGCAATAAAATGAGTATGAGGGGGAAAATTAGAGCCAAAAACATGTGACAGTTATTTTGTGCAGCCTACCTATGCTTTTAAGCACTTTAAATCATTTGGCTTCTTTTGTTTCCAGCATTTGGTTGCAGACTAGAATAGAGCACAATAGAAATATGTTATGATGGAACTGAGGTTCAGAATGGTTATAACTGCGTAATTATTATGTGCAGTTACAGCATGCAAGCTATAAATGTAGAAGGAATAGATCCATATTCTCATGCTGTATTCCCTATGGCCATAACATGTTTTCTGAAGCTATCACTCGTCTAGATTACTACTTTAGAGTTGAACAGGCTGCAGCACAGAAGCTCAGCAGCATGTCTCTGGTGACTGTAAAACATGCAAGACAAAACATATGACACAGGGGATGATCCTGACCTGAGACTGACATGTGCTAAAGTACATTATAGTCATTGCCAGGATAAAGGTCACATTGACTCCTGGTATAAATTGGACAGGACAGCTCCAGCATACATGGAGTGTCAAGTGTGAGGAGGTCTGAAAGAAAATCCCTGGGATGTTTCAGGACACACACACACACATAAGCGGACAGATAAAAGTGTCTGCGTCTCTCGCTCTCACTTGTGATTAGCACACTTAATCGTCACATTAAAGGAGAAGTCCGCGCTAAGTTCATCATATAATGGAGATGCAGGAAGTTAGATGCAGACTTGGCTTGTGTTTTTTTTCGGTCTGGTGGTCATCAGAATAATACAGAAGGCGAAATAAAAGTTAAAGTCACTGTTTATTGTTGATGCTGTTCATACAGCTAATGAGTGAATTCATAGTTTGAACACTTCTGCTGCAGAAAAGAAGAGAAAAAATATATATATTTACATGTTCATCTGAGGCATAATAGTCTTTTGACTAAGAATACCCTGCCTGGAACTGCAGCAAGCACAAGAGCAGACTTTTGCTCTGAGATACAAAGGGAAACGACTTGAAAGGAAATAAGCAAATGATTGCAATGCCTCATTAGGCGGGTTTTATTTGACCGTAGCCAATTAGACAGCATCTGTAATTTAAAACAGTCAACCTAAAAAAAGACTGTACGAAGAACACATTTCTCTCATGGGACTGAATCCTTTTGCCTGGTTTTCATTCAAATTACTTTTTTTTCCCAGTGACATTTTCTGTTTGAACGAATATAAATAATACACAGATGACACTCAAGTTCGCAAATATGCAGATAGGCAGCCTACAGTAGGAGTTTGTAAGCTAAGATGAAAGAGCAGAAGGATTTCGCTTAGGTCAAGGTTGCGTGCTGATCTGTTTTGGCCTTGCACTCAGCTGGCTCTGCTCACTTGTTTTGCCTCTGCTTTGTGATCAATATCTCTCCCTCTGTCTTAATCAACGACCCGCTGAGGTACTCGCGGGCTGCTACCTTAATGACACAAAGGTGCACTTTTTAAAAGCAGAGCTGCAGTCTGGGTGAGACTGACAGCTGGTTTAGCCATGAATCACACCTGAACGCAAATTAAAGTGGCGCGCCTCGCAAACCGAGACAGCACTTAAATATTGATAGGGAGAAGTAGATTCTTGAGGCTTGTGCGAGCGATCCGCATCAAAAGATAGGACCAAAACAAGATCCTGACTGCTTACTTTGCAGGGGGAGCCTCGTGAAAAATAGTAACACCTGTATTGCTTATACTGGTTGTTAAGCATTGGAATAAAATTTTGTGCAATATGCATAACCAAATGCTGGAATAATGAGCCATCTGTATGTGTGGTCCCTTCCTTGGAGATGCCAAGAACGGCACCATCTGTGATGCAGCTACCAGCTGTTTTCCTTCTTATTACATGTTTATTAAAAGCTGAAGTTGTCCTCTTCAAGAAGAGGAAAAGAGAGCATGGGTGGCAATGTCGGTTATCTGATTGCCTCCATCTCCATTAGAAACAGACTCGAGCTCCGATCCTGGTCCCATAAAAATACACTAACTGTTTCAACAGAACAGAGGGAGTACTAATTAAATACTCCTTCTTTTTCATCAGCGACTCGCAGGAAATTAAGAGAACAAACACGAGATTGACTGGCAGCAAAGCAACAAACATGAAAAAGGATGAATGAATCAAATCCACCAGGACTGGAAATAAATATATAAACAATGTCGCTCACCCCACCTTCACTTAGCCCTTTGGGTTTGTATTTCAAAAATCCCTCAGCAGGGTTTTACGCATCTATTCTAGTTGCATTGTTTTCAATTTTCAAAACCTATTAGCAAGCTATCGATCGACCACAATTGAGCATTTATGCACAGCAGGCAACCTACATCCCTCAAGTCAAAATCAGATCACATCTCCCATAATTGAGGGTGGCAGAACTGCAGACCACCCTCTGCAACTGTCAACAAATTTCAGGAGCTCAAACTAAGATGCGTCAGGGATGCATCCTGCACCGAGTGATGGACACTGAGAAGGAGAACTGGAAATGTCCATCAGCATCCTCTGCCATGTGCTGAACAAGACAGGTCAGGTCTGAATAGACACTGACAAACCCAGGGTGGACACACTGTCGACGCAGACTAAAGCAATACCAAGGGACAAGTGACAGGCTGCTCTGATGCCTTACCTAACTGCAGCACATGCGCGCGCGTGGGGAAGGCAAAAAAATAAAAAATACTGTGTGGCAGACCGGGCACCCACACGCACGCTCATGCATGAGTGTTGTAAACGAGAAAGTAAAAAAACTTTCAGTGTAGCCCAATTTGAAACAGTCAAAATGCTGAATGCTGCACTGTATGTTAATATGTGTGATGAGAAGTGTGAGTGCAGAATGTAGTCTAAAACAGCAAATTGATATTTCTGACAGTGCATCCATTTCTGAGGTGAGTGTGCTCACTCTGCTCAATGCTCAATAAAACAAACAAAATGCCCTCTGTTTCTGTATAAACAATTACCTGCCATAGATTGTAACCTTATTGGATCGAGTGAAATGTTTGAAATAAATCATTAAAGGCGCTGACAGGGCATTTATCTTCACTCTTGCTTTAATGCTCTGTGCACAAAACAGTGGATGAAGTCAGTCAAGTGTGTGTGTGTGTGTGTTTTTTTTTGAGTAAGCTGGGCCCCTGTGCGCCTCAGTGTGTGTGCTTGTAAGAGCACCGTTGCGTGTGTCAATCCTCCTGTGGTGCCATGTTCTCAAAGCTCTTCATTTTGAAATCAAGCATGAATAATTAAGCCATTTCACAAGGCTGCTTTAACGATATTTTACATGAGAGGAAATAGGTCAAGCAGCTGTGTTAGAATGATTGTTTGCATGGGTGTTATTGGGTTAAAATAAAAAAGGCAGTGAACAATACTCTCTTCCCCTCATCCTCCATACCCTGTACTTACTCTGCAGAATGACTGACAGCTCCAGCATTAGGCTCATTTTCCTACAGATATGAAATCGTTTTCTGATAACTTTTTTCTAGTTCAGGTTACATCTGGGTCATTCCACCTTGGGCAATATATCAACTTTAACTCCTAACAATGGAGGTGATGTTCACACGCACACAAAACGAAATGCACACTTTTCAGAGTTCGCTATAATCTTTTGACAGACAAGAAGGAATATTAAAAAAGAAATGATTTCGCAACGGCACATTAAAGTGCAGCAAATAATTAAGTTATAAGTCTACTGGCCATAGTATGGGGAAATAGCAAACATCAAATTTCATTTTTATTGTTAGTGAGTTTAAGTCTTGGCCAATATACAGAATATTTGGAGAACAAAGGCATGTTAGAGGAAACCTGACGTATAAAAATTTCGGGGTCCTTTATCTTAATATCCCAATTAACCGTGTTGCTAATGCATAGTTACTAATGCATACACTACCAGTCAAAAGTTTGGACACACATAGGAATGACCATGTTCTTCATGAAAAGATACATGTCTTCAGTTGT
>JAUMHL010000028.1:22916382-22970002 GCA_032362345.1 Sandelia bainsii | reverse complement strand
TGTTTATGTAAATATTCCTTTTAAAAAACAGTTGTTTTCAGCTACAATAGTCATTTACAATATGAACAATGTCTAAAATATATAAAAAATATAACTAAAATAAAACTACATTAAACTGTTTATGGTTTGTTAGCACACTAATATTTTTGTTTAGTTTTTGTTGGTTACTGAACGTTTTACTTTCAAGAAATAATGAAACGAATTCGAAAGAATGGTCTCAAAAATGTGGGATAGGTACTTGCTTAAAGTTACAATATGTAGCATTTTTTAGAGTTGAGGCCTCACATAAGGTCAGAGATAATCACTTCTAATGTTTTGGAGCGCAGGTCACCTTTCTAACCAATTCCAGTTTCGGCTTGATTGGTACGTTTTGCAGCATCTTCTGGCAGCCAGTGTGAAACTTTGCTGAGCAAAGAAAATTGTCACATGCTGAGACAATGACACCGACATGACATTGTTAAATTTTTGTATACCAAAAATGATTGTAAAAATTTTAAAAGTGACCATTGTGCAGTCTGAAACAGTTTGTGACTTGTAGACATGCAAAGATCCTAAAAGATTGCTGTTATTGCACAATTTGTAATTGCATATTTGTGCACATTACACTACCTGACCACTTTATTAGGTGCTAATCGGTCTAATACAATCCAATACCGCAGCTCTGCCATGAATTCTGCTTTTACAAAGTTATAATTTCTCCGTATTTGTTAAAACTGTCAGAAAGGTTATAATTCTACTATATATTTATTACTGAGGTCATAATAGGTGGTGGAGTCGTTCTGGAGCACCAAGGCACCAATATGTGTATATACACTACTATGCCAACTCATGCTTTCATTTTTCAGCTTGTACAATGTCTAATGCACAAGCAGTCTTTTGTAGTAACAAATCAAAAGTAGTCACCAAAATAATGCATTAAGAGAAGAACAATGTGAGGTATTAACACCTGTCAAGAAGGGAACGACAAGTACCCACTTGTCAGCTACCAGCATTAGGTACAAACTGCAACAATATCACAGTGGTGTCTTGGTCTCTATAGTACAAAATATAAAATTGTGAAAAGAAGTAAGTTGTGACTGATGTGTAAAAAAAAAAACACGCTCCAATGATCTCTGTCATCTGTTACATTCAGCCCTGAGGACAAACACGGTGAGTCCCACAAAGCTCCTTTAACTGTGCTTTCAACAACAACAGCACTCAGATCAGCTTGTTCAACCTCACCTACTTTCAACTAAACTCTGTTCTTCAGACCCAGGATGGGACCACATACTATTGTGTATATAACCATTACCACCTTTTGCTTCTTTGTGAATTGTTGCACTGCAAACATTTCTTTTTAAACCTTTAAAAATGTGTATTTAGTCTGTTTCTGGAAACATCTCATTATCATCATCAAAGCTCTACAACCAATGTTGTTTCAAGGTGTGTTAAATGATAATGAAAGATTACTTGCATCCTCTTGTTATTCGCCATCCTAGAACAATATTAGACTTGCATCATTATATTGCTGCAAAATAGTCCTGCTCTGGAAAATGTTATTTTTAAACTGCTTGTCAATCACGCAACTAGAAACCTCTGAATTTGTAATAGCTCTTTGTTTTTTTAGCTTTGGTAAGCATTACATGAATTACATCTTCAAATCAAGCAGCTGCTTTTGACTGTAAGCATATGTTGTTGTTCCCCTTTGAATATTATGAAACCGGACTTCAATCACAGGCTGTCCATTGTACATGTAATTTCATTTTTGGATTAAAGACAGGTTTGAATTTCCAAGACCATCCTCCTTTTATCATGACTAGAGCATTATAATTAGACTCCCTATTCAAAGACTAAACAGTTGAGCCACATAATATGAATGATTCCAGTGTTGTGATGTTGGAAACAGTCTCACTTGAGTCCAGATTTTGAACAAAAGGATAATTGACCAATGTAGAGCCCCACAAAGCTTGCGTGCCTTTAAATGTTCTACATCCTCAGTTTTAAAATCTCATATTGTGAGCAGGTCTGTGAAGTCTGGAAGACTGTTCACTTTGAACTCAATCTGCTCTTGCACATCATTGTCTTTTCGATGTTTGCTGGAGTCTGCTGCATTGTCAGAAAACTGATTTGCTCATTATTGTGTTGGCAAAAGTATATGTACATGTTTAGAGCAGTAATTTGGACGCTGTTTCAAGAATTACAGCTCTGACCTGGGATGAAGCATCAATAAATGTTATTGAGTTCACTTTCTCCAAACTAAAACTAAAGAAATCTTTTTCACATTTACTTGGATGTTTTAATTACTAACTAATGTTCTGAAATGAAATTTTGAAATGTTCGAGAGTCATAGAAGACAGGCCCACATGAAAGAGGTGGATAAAACCAATTAACTGCCGCACTCTCCTCCACCTCGCAACCAGGTAAATTTGTAATACAGAAATATGAAAGAAACCCTTTAATATTCATATGTTTCTGAATACACATTTTGTCATGAAGAAAGATAGTTGGTTTTTTGACTGTTATAATTTTATGAGGATTTATAATAGTCAGTTTACACATCCAGCAGAAACCACACTGCATTCAATGGAGCAGTGTTTCTGTCTTTCCTTAAAATCTAAGTCTAATCTCCTTCTAGCTCCATGTTGTGCTTCACCAACTCTTTGGAAAAATATCTACTATTTAGCTGCTAAATGTTTAATCGCTGGTGGCCAACGATATTAATGCTGGACTGATGTCATAAAGTGGGTTGTCAGAGATTTTTTGATAAAACCTGCTGACTGTTGCGTCTAGACAGGACACTGATGAGAACAGTGATACTCAGTCAAAACATTAAAGTTGCGGGTGGTAAAATCAAAACAAAAGTCACTGAAACAATTCGCAGTGATCATTTTTATGTGGGTTGATCACTGTGAGCAGCGCCCTTCATTTTACACATAGTCATTTCATAAAGCAAGTCTTCCAACCTGAATACAGACAAAGGTCATTTGTCATTTGTCTCATGCAACTCACAGGAGCATAGCATCTCTTCAAACTGCGCCACCATGGCAGCAGGCATCTGTTGAAATTGCACCAAAAAGGCACAACTGATTAACTGTAGGCAAAAAACTGCAAGGTTAGTAATCATGGCTACCTCATGAGGCAGTAACTCAACAGCCAGTCCTGGGTTTGTTGCCCAACTACCAACATAATTACTATGGGCACTATAGGTTCATTTTACAGTTGTAAAATATCATTTTATAAATTCCTGCCATATGTCAAACTGCTTCTTTTATAGTCACTATGAGAACCTAAATCATTACTCAACACATGGTGTCATTAACATAAGTAAGTCTGAATGATTATGTTTTCTCACAGCCTTTTAAGTGATTTGTTGTAAGCCTGTAAAGTACTAATTCAAAGACAACAATACAATGATTCTTTTTCTGGGGGATTTGGTCCATAGGTCCATATCAACAATCTCAGTTTCCTAACAGTGAACATTTTAGCTGCATTGGTTACATTTAGAGAGTGAAACAGGAGTTTGACGGTCTAAGTGTCACACTGACGTCACACAGTCTGAGACAAGTTACAACGCTGACGTTCAAGGTTAATCTGAAGCTTCACTCCAAATACAGCATGTCTCCACCTCTGAACGGTCCAGTGAAGTCTGTGAAGATGAATAGAAACTCTGTTGAAGCTAAAATGATGAGAAGTCAAAACTCTGGCTCTGGCCATCAGAAGACACTTTCTGGAGCCACTTTGTTGACAGTAAACAAAAGGTTTTGAGATTTTGTCAACTCTCTGGTACTTTCATGGTTGACGTCCAAAGAATGTGGGCACATTTTCTGTGTCAGAGTTGATTGGAAATCGAGCTTATATGAGTGTTAAAGGAGGAGATGTGATGACAGGTTAGGGCAAGAACATTTAGCCAATCAAAGGCAGAGTTCGGCAGGACATGCCTTTGCCTTTTATTTTGAAAATCAGGTGTTTAAAATTTGTAAAAATAAATTCATCTCTGACTGAAAAGCTATGTTTGCCTCATTTTGAATTGGTCTAAGAGTTAAACATTAGGCCTGTGTAGGACCAGTAATATTTGCAAACTTTGCATTTTGACAGATCATTTTAATTTTATAATGGTGCCACACTCTGGCCTTTAATATTAGTTGCAAATTAGATGTTTCAAGACATCTGGCCCCATAGACTAAAAAGAAAGCATTATTATGTAGGTGAATCACTGTGTAATCTATGAAGCAGATTTACTACCTGTATATCGTTAGCTTATGCTAATTTTATAATGATACATAACGATCCTCACTCTGAGGTCAAGCAGCAGAAGTGGCAATGTGTAAATACTACTTGCCCTTTGCAGTGTGAACTAAATATACAAGAGCAGTCTTCCATGTCATTGTGTATAACACAGGGTGTTTCTTTTCCTATGCTGGGTGGGCCACTTGCATTTTGGGAGGTCAATTTACACTATACCCACTTCTCTAAGCATCACTACACCACTGGTTAAAGCCCAAACAAACATTGAAAGAATGTACAAATGCTCCTTCCTGTTCTTTATCAAAGAAGCAGATCTTGTTCTTGATGAGATGTGAGGTAAAAGAATTACTTATCAGATTTTAGGCTTTGGGAAAATCTGCTTATGTAGAGAAAGTTGTTCGAATTTCCTTTTATCAAAAATAAAATACATGATTTTAGTTTCACTTTAAATTTATAAGCCTGTCAATAAAAACAAGTCAGAAGTCACAGACATTAGTTAAAGGGTGACTTCACCATAGTCAATTAGCTTCCTTTGGTTATATGGTGGTGTTAAAACTTCCCTCAGCTATGGTTATATTAAAATGTCCCCCCTGATGCTAGCTGAATTAAAATATCCTCCAGATGATGTCATCCGAAGGAAGTTTTGGTTGAGTAAGTATACAATCACTATAGTGTGAGCAACCAGACGACATCATCTGAACTAACTCTCCCAGATGATGTCATCTGGAGGAGTTTTTCAAGATAGAGGCAGCAGTATATTTATAGTTTAATGTCATAATACCATATATACTCCCCAAACTTGGAACAGTAGGAAGCAAGTAAACATATTTTGTTGCATGTTGTTTTTTGCTACTTTCTCACCATCTACTGCATATTTGCTTTACTGCAAGAAGAGCCACAGGTGTTTGGAAAAAAAAGCACTAACGAGACATATGTTTGTCATATTTTGTTACAGCGGAGGATCACGCTTAAGGGAAATCTGTTGAAGTTGTATCCTGGAAAATCCACAGGCAGCCAGGTATGGGAGCTGCAACCATGTGAGGGAAGAAGAGCTCATCAAGACTTACGGGATGACAAATTCCACCATCTGCATGTGGCTCCGCCGCTGACGCTGATCCATGAATAGGAGGGAAACAAGTTTGAAAGCTACAAGCACTGATCAGAAAGTTTTTTTACAGAAGCGGAGTGGGGAATAAAGGCGTGGGCGAGCCAGTGTGGTGATGCAGATGACGCACGGTAAAGATACAGTAGTTGTGAGCGGCAGTGGAGCGAGGCCATTCTGGAAGAGATAAGGTGAGCTGCTGGTGGTGGTGGTGGTGGGCAATGGTGTACCGTCTGTCACCGCACGAGCATGCTTTGTGTACACACAGTGTTAGGAGCTGTCAGACAGGTATGGCTCTGGCTTGATTTGAGCTGTGATTGATCGCACAGGTTCAGGTGGAGTTCACAGGAGGTCTCTGGTATCATTGCCAAAATGAGTGACAGACACAAAATAGGGTGATGGAATATTATCAGGAAGCCATTTGTAATGCGGGGTGAGCCTGGATCTCTAAGGGGTGTTGTCTCCCTGAAATGAAGTCATCCATCACCTTAACTTCATATTTGATTAGGTCATGAGTAGCTTTTGAAGACAAAGAGATTTTTTTTCCTATTGTGCTCACACAGTATGATGACCAAAGTTGCAGGCTGCAGTGTGAAACTTACTGAATTTTGCATTAAATATAAAATCCATGGTTGGAGATGTAAGTGAGGTGTGAAAAATATTCTTCAGGATCACAAGCTTTACAGCAGGGGAATTTAAAGTCAACAATGTATCATGTCTGTTTTAAGCTTGTGTTTTTCTTGCAAATGTAGTGGGGAATTTGTATGAAGTCTTGCAAAATGGAAATAAGTAACATACTTGAATACATTTCCTTGCCTACTTTTAGGGAATAAGACCCAATAAGAGTTAAAACATTAGTCGATTAAACTGTTAATCAGTATCCAAATGTTTTGATAATTGATCTCTCAAGTGGAAATGTTAAACACACTCAGTTGTTACCTAAAGCAATTTTCTGCAGTAAATCAAAAAAAGAGAAAATTGTATTTTTAGGAGTGTTTGTGAGCAATTCAGTTACATAAATAAGAAAATTGTACAGAAACTTTTAGATTTTTGTATAAACTAAAATAACTGGCAGGTTAATCGAGTTGCAGCCCTAAACTGAATAGTTAATATGTAGTTTCCTGAAGTTTCCTGGGGTCTCTGGACCGTGTGTCAGTTAGCCTAGTATTAGATTGCAAGCTCACCTTCTACACCCTCCGAACCTACACCAGTATCATCTACAGCACTTTCAGTTACTAATATGTTTTCAATAAGATTGATGCCTTTCAATAAAACGAAGAGATAATCACATCATAGATAGTTGCATGAGAAACTGCACAGAGAGGAAATATAAAGTGAATGTGAACGTGTGTGATGAGATGATCAACATAAAATAATATATATATATATATACTGTTGTGTAGGCCTATACAATATCCTGAAAAAACACAAAGCGTGTGTGTGTGTTGTAATTACGCATTATAACCTCAGTTTTTTAGGAAGCTGTTACGCCTCTTAAACAGAGGTGTATGTGGACAGGAGCGTAGAGGGCAGTGGCAGTGGCAAAACATGAGAAAACTAAGAAACAAGAAGATTAAAAAATCAAAACAAAGACAGATCATGACAGAAACAAACTTTATAGATTCAATATATGAATATTTTCAGTTTCACTATTGGTGAAAAGTGACTGAACTGTAATCAGATTACAGCTGACATGCTGGTCCCTATTAGTAAGTAATCTGTGACAAACTAGTTACTTTATCAAGCTCGTTACTGCAGGCCTCCTCCTGGAAACAGCTGAACAGCAGGTTGATGTATAAATATAATCCGTTTTTTTTTTTTTTTAAAGAATCATATTCACACCTGCAGGCTTTTGCTTAAACCAGACGTGTTGTTCACTTATACCCATGCGATGGTTGACTGCAGCGGCTCATTCATATCTGAAATCATCTTCCAAACTTTTGTCTTTTAACTGGCGAGAGAAGCGGAAGCTGCTGGAAATTCTCTAAAAAGCAAAGCAAAGCTGCATGAAAAGGCAGCGAGCACAGAGTGATAGGAAACAGCAGCACGCCGCCTGTGCTGCCGTCTCTTTTTCCCTGGCCTCTGTTCCTTTAATAAACTCATGGTTATCTAGTGTAACAAATGTCTCGCTGCCATCATCAAGTCCAGGCGAGGAGGGAGGAGTTTTTAATGTTCAGTTTGTTCTATGGATCGATGTCTGCTGGCATCGCCTCTTCCTCCTCTCGCATGCACCGTGCGTAATATACTGTACCATTACCAAACGCTTTTTTTTTTACGCGCATTTCCCTCCACGTATTATCCACGGAAAGCTGCCTGCGGGACTGACTGACACGCGTCGATCAACATATGTGGCACTGACGGACAAAAACGGATGGTGAAAGGACACGATTCGCCCCCCGTAGGAGGAGGAAGAAGAAGAAGAAGAAGAAGAGGAAGGTGAAAGAACGACCCCGAATCCGCATCAGTTTCCCACAGAAAACGATTCCGAACTGGATTTTTTTTTAAACACAGTGAGAGAGACTGAAGTACTCCGAGAGCCACAATAAAGACTCTCTCTCTCTCTCTCTCTCTCTCTCACACACACACACACACACGCACACACTCTTCCTCTCTCTATGCAAGGACTATCGTAGACCGCATTCAGATTTCACCTGGACGCTGTAGAGAACTGCGACTCCAAAAAATGCCACGGAGGAAACAGCAGGCGCCCAAACGGGCTGCGGGTAAGCGATTTCTCTCCAAACGAGCCTAATGTTTGTTGGTTGATTTTGTTCGGAGTCTGCCCATATCGCAGGTCCCCTGCTCAAACTTTTATCATGTGGGACCCCCGAATAGAAACGGATCAGACCCTTGCGTTTAGTGAGACGCTGTCCCCCGTGTGTTCCATGTGAGCAGGATTTTGTAGTTAGTGAGAATGTAACACGTTTCTACAACTGTACATGTGCTGTAGTCAAGTCACTGAACACGGTGACTTTTATTATAGTAAAACTGGGTGCAACAGGGGCCTCGGACCCCAGTTTGGGTACCGCACTGCTGTAAGAAAGTCAAATGTTCAAACAATGGGAAGGAGGGGGGGAGTTGCAGCATCACAAGCTGCAGCTGTTGGTAAATTAATAAGATAATAATACAAACACCAGAGAGAACTGTTCATTAGGATCAGAAGGAGACAGAGAAAAAGAAAATCTGTGTAGTTTTCTCTCACTAATCTCACAGCACCTCACCACACATTTATACTGTCAGTGGTCAGAAAAGTTTCCTTTTTCTCACACCTTCCTCGCTGCGTTTCATTTGACCCGCATGAAGTGTGGAGGAGAGGATGGGGTGAGGTTGGGGGGGGGGGGAGATGTGGATGAGCGATGTTGGAGCCGCTGTATCTGTAGCAGATGAACTCTGTATGAACTCTTTATAATCTTATGGACAAATGGAGAATGGGCTACACTCACTCACACACACATGCACCGCATCCATGCTGCCTTCAGGGAGTGGGATACACACACACACAGATACAGAAATGAATTTTTTGTGCAGCAGTGTGGTAAAATCTACAGTGAGCTATATGCATGTCTAATGTGTGTGTGTGTGTGTGTGTGTCAGATTTACAGGCTGTTTGTTCGAAGCAGCAGATAAATTAGTAAGCTCACCTGCGAGGAAGGCCTTACACAGTTTAGGCAAGCAAGTCAGTTGTGTGATTGTGCGTGTTTACTTTGTGTCTTCATTGTGTAATCCTGTAAGATTTTGCTCTTTTGGGACACCTCTTCTACAAAAGACATCCAAACATCCCACTTACCCTATTTTCTGTGCAGAATTTTCTCCAAAAAAAAAACACACAACTTCCCCTTAAAGACATTTTCAAAAATTCACCTGACCTTATTTTCTGCAGCTTTATCCGCTTCCTTCTTTTCGCATGAATCCTAATGTTCCCAACAGTTTGCCTCATTATGATGGAGCTGGCGGATTAAAACTAGATTGATCAAGGGTATTTCAGCGTTTGAGGATGCAATTACTTGGTTGTGGTGTGTTGAGAAGTTATCAGTCTTTATTATGGTTGCGGATGTAGCAACCAGATGGCAATTGTTCTCTGCCAATAATAGCGTCTCTTTATACCCGCTTAAGATACCGAGACCCTTATCTGCCCGCCACACTCTCAGTTTACACACATGCACACACTGCCACACACAAAATATTTTTCCCACATTTCATCCTCCAAAAGCCCGTCCCCCAACCCTTTCTTAAAAAACAATGCCCCCCCCCCAGTTTTTTTTTTATTCAGCGAACTTTTGAGAAGGTGCCTAAGTGATCCTTTTACACACTCACAGCTGCCTCGCCTGTACTCTGGTAAATGTGTCAGCCCTATAGAGAAATAAGCCTTCCAGAAGAGTTTCTTCATTGTTGAGGTAATTGTCTCCTCTTTGACAGGCACATTCATCAGTGGCTTAATGGTCAATCAAAAGTTGGCAGGCAGAGTGTTTTCATTCTTTCCTATCCACTACATTAGGAATACTTAATCAAAATGTCTCCCGGTAATGGCTGTGAAGAGTTCATGACTGACTGATCCGTTGTCTGTGCCGATAGAAAATTAACAGCTCGGCACTGGAGAGATGTGGGCCTGCAGATAAACAAATTGTGCATTAATATTTCATCTTCAAGACCTGGGATGTGCTATCAAGCGGTGGAATATTCCTGGGCTGTGTTGTCATTTTTCTCGGGTTCATTTTTTTTTTCTTCCTCCTGTATTCTTGAAGGCTCTTTGCAGCTGTAACTCATTTCACTTGATGACTTTACTGGGGTTACAGAGAGTGACGACAAATTGATTACCTGGCAGAGCAAGAATGGAGCGAAGAGAGACGCAGGCTGACAGTCATGTTATAATAATATGTTTAATGATGTGTGGAGGGGGAACAAGGAGAGAGGAGTATTGAAATAAGAACATAGAAGATGCAGAGGAATAGGTTTCATTTTTTTTGTGGAGGGCTCTTAAAGATGCAGTATCCTGTCTTGATGGAAATTTTGCAAGGTGGTGTACCCATTCTAAGCTCAAACATTAATTCAGAATCCAGGGTGCGTGTATCCTCCTCTGGGAATTGTATTATTAATAGGCGGATTTGTAAATGTGAGACCACAGACGCACTAGTAAAGGCCAGTTGTTTCTGATTTACTTCCTATGCATACGTGGGTTAGATGGTAATTTAAAAAGCCAATTACTCACCGGTGCAGAATAGGATGCACTAAACCTTTGCTTTATCACTGAGAAGGCTTCACTTAGACTAAGGGGTTATCAGGCTACAGATTCCAGGATGAAATTTGTGTATCAGGTTTATATATGGTGTAAACATAAAGCCCTATAAGTGCATGGGATGCATTTTTGAGTGAAGGGTGCCATATGTTATATTGTGGCCGTGGGAGTGTATTCTTCTTAGTATTTTTTATTTTTTTATTTTTTACAATAGCTTCTGAGCCTCAAACTGTTAGCCCAATTTGCTGTTAACAAGATAAATTGGAGAACAGACAAAGGCATTAAGTGTTGCAGTGCCAGCTAGTGACTGACAGCAGCTTGTGGGAATTGGCTAGCAGAAATTCCTCCTAAGTGGTTTGTTCAGAAAACATCCTACGATCAAGGCAGATGTTGTTTATCCAGTTAAGGTAGAAAAAAGGAAGTTCCATTTCCAATGACAAAAGCAGGGAGGAAAATGGCAGCAAATAGAAAGAGAGTCTGATTTTATTTTTCTAGTAGCAGATTAGCACCCACTTGGATTTTATTCACTGCAGCATTTAAAGCAACATTTCTTTTTTCCTTCAGTGATTTACCTGAATTTATTTAAGCATTGTTGTAAAGTTAGATCAAAAAGAGAGGGATATATGTGGACTTGCTTTTTTCCCCCACTTTAAGATTTTCCATGTGCATCGTAATTATAATTACAGCGAGAATAATAAGGATAAAGGGCGAGGAGGACTAATTACAGTACGAGAGAGCTCCTGTTGGCTGTAGCGTTGCAGGTTCAAATGAATGAAAACAACCAGTGGAACAATACTGTGAAGTACAGAACAGACAAAGTGTACATTTGTGAGAGGGTGGAGCTCATAATCTAACTGCTGCCTCCAGAGCAAAGGAACAATACATGAAAACAGTGAGGCAAACTGTCCTGGCCTTCGTGCGATTGCAGTCTGAACAGTTTCAACATGCCTGTTGAATTGTATTCTTGTTGGAACGTCGGGGCTGCTGCGAAGCACTTTGCCTACTTTACAAGGCTGAAACTGTGGAATTTGTGCACATTCAACAACTCAGATTCCATATTCTAAAAAAAAAAAAAAAAAAAAAAAGATAGAAAAGCTGCATTTAACAGCAGAGGCTGTAGTTTGTTAGTGTGTGGTCACTTTGTCAGCTTATTTTTCAGCCTCCAGAACTCTCCCTCAAATAAAAGTTACCAACTGATATTCTCATTAGTGGGTATTAAATCTCTACTTTTCTGTCTGGATCTCTCTGTGTTGGTGTAAACAAGGCAAATGTTTTGTTTTTGATCAAATCCAGCCTTGAAATTTTTGTTACATCAAACCATATACTTACACTTTGTTGCAGCGCTTGCAATTTTCTAACTTGCAGGCTCTCTCCTTAGAGATGCCCTTTAATAACTTTCTCCTCATCGGGTACTTTTCATGCAGTATGTTCTATAAAAAGTTAAAAAAAAGTCATATAGGAAGTCAGGTGGTTTGAGTGTGAGCTCATTGCTGCACGCCAGGTAAGGCTGACAGGTGTAGGGAGCTAATGGTTTTGCGAAGGCTTTTTTTGTTTGCGTGAGAGGCAGACAGGGTGGTGCGCCGTCTAGGTGATAAGAACCAAGACTCCTGTGCCCTCCAGCACAGTGATCTCTCCCTTCTCGGCTCTGCGCTGCTCTCTCTCGTGTGGGAAAACCAAAAAAAAAAAAACAGCCTGTTATGATTGGTCTCAAGGCAAGTGCCTGTGCGAGCGTTTGCACCTCTCTACAGCAACTGCTCATTCACCTTGCCTTCCCTTTGAGACCTGCACTAGTTTCCAGGCAAATGACACAATTTGATATGCCGTTGGGGTGATTCATGTGGATAATGTTTCCATGTGATCATCACTGCAGAAAAGAGACTATTTCTTGTTATGACTTTTTTTTTTTTTTTTTTTTACTCATTAAGTCTGACAATAACTTGAATATTGGGAGAGTTTATTGCAAGCAGGCTAAAACTCATTATTTCTGCTAGACATCCCAAGTACAAAAGAAATTATGTTATGGTATTTTGTCCAGGTCCCTACAGATATAATGATTTACAGAGGAAAAATGGGGAGGAAACTTTATAGCTTGGGTTGTTCATTTATGAGGATTTAGAGGATAAGAATGCAAGGCAGGCTTACAGTTCATACAGTAGCAGTGTGGGCCTGGTATTGATTACACAGAGGAGGTATGGTATGTTTTATGTGGTTTATGGTCAAATGCACTGCACCTCATGTGCTTTGTATTATAGTAATGACAAACATTCTCGTCATAGTTTATATGTCTGTACCCCCCCGCCATACAGAGTGAAGAAAATTGAAGTGAGGACATCCATCTTGTAGTTGTTGACCTACATGCACACTCAGTCAGAGGGCATATACAGAACTGTATGTTAGCCATATGGTTAGGAGACCTTTAAAAAACAGTCCCCTCAAGATCACGTTAACGTAGCCTGAAATACTTTTGAATAAAATTTCCATATTATTATGTTTAAGTCCTTTGCAGTTGGACAAGAAAGTAACTGTAGTGTGATTTCAAAGGGTTCATTCATTAAACGGTGGTTGTTTTTTCAAAACATAATTAGCAACAAACTATACAGATAAAGATCATAGTTTTGATTGTTTTCCTTCGTACACTTATTAAAGCTGGATTAAATCAGGCTATATAGAGGAAAATAATGCAAAATGCATAGTAATGAATGAATGTGACATTTTCCTACAATATGTGAGCGCCAAAAACCAGAGAAAACATTCATCTTAAGTTATCCGCGGTGTACCTGATTTGCTTCTTATCAAATCCTTAATGAGCTTCAATTAAGATTTATTATGCAAATTAACCCTCAGCTGCTACAGACTGCAGGAGCAGGAGCTATGACAATATTGTGCTAATGGTGTTATCTGTAACAATTACAAAGGTAAACTGCTTTCACACTGCACGCTCCGCGGGTCTACGAGGGGTCAGCCTGCTGAATGTGTGCTGCGGCTCTTCTGGAGATTTGGAAGTTTGTTTATGAAGTCTTCATTTTGAAGTGTGTGTGTGTGTGTGTGTTTTTTTAGACAACAGCTCGCACAAGCGTGACAGTAAAACACTAAAAATGAGAAGTGATTAAACATGTTAAATAAGCAACAGATATTACTTATTGATCAGTTAATATAAGACTTGCCTTTACACAGCGTTGGATTACCTGAAAGTGAAAGTGTAAAACCAGGCCCAGTTTCATGATCACCATGGTTACTGCACACGGTGAGGTTACGAACCAGAGGAAGTGCTGCCGGACACTTCACTCCAGCACTCTATGAAGTTGTGAACCTTGCACCTTTTGTAACTTCATTTAGGCTGATGGCTTCCTGACAGCTTTATAGCAGACATGTTTTATGAGTCGTCATGCGGTGCAATTACATAGGACCTAATTTGATGAATCAAGTCAGTGTGTTCCACTGGCTCTGTTGACCTCTGTGATCCTGTGATCCTTTTGTCTCTCCACCGAGGTCAAACGCAGGCTTTCACACTCTGTGCAGTTCAGTCACAGTCCAGTAGAGAGAAAAACAGATCTTAAACATGCACCTCTTAATGTAGCCAATCAAAACTGTGCTGATTTGTAATGAGCAATTGTCGGTTTGTTTTAAATGTCTTTGGCAGAGCATCGGTCCAAATGAATCAGTTAATCAGCCCGTCAAAGCCAAATAACGCTTTTTTCCAAATTACACCATACTGCAGCACAGCATGATTCTTATGTGTCTGATCTTTGTTCATATTTAGAATAAAGTCTTTGTGTCTGAAATGATTTTACAGTTGTTGGTATGTTACAGTTGTTAACTTCATCTAAACACACTTAACTTACTGATTTCAACTGGTGTGTTTGACATTTAATGATTGTATAAAACATTAAAGCAGCCTATAATATAATATAATATAATATAATTAATATTATATTTTATAATTAACAAAAAGTAGTTAACTGTATTTAACTGTTAAATATGTATGTAACAACATTACTTTTAATTGTAATCTCAGATATAAATAGTTAAGTAAAATTTGAATAGGTAAAACTGAATTAGAAAGTAACCAGCACTGCTGGCTGATTGTTCTATGTATCCTTAACACTTTCCAGTTGTTCTATCTTTTTTAACGAACTCTTCTCTCAGTAGAAACATTGATTTGAGGGGGGATAGAAACTCCAGCTTTGTAATTAGAAGAGCTTTCAAATACTGAACGGCTCATTTGATCATTTTTGTGAGCAGCAAACATGAAAAGTGACAAGAATAAAGACTTTATTTCTTCTCTCATAGCAGGGGGTCCACTGGATAATGCACCTTATTGAACACATTCGAATTCGGCCCCTGACACCTCGAAGTGCAGTTTTTGTTGAAGCCAAAATATGGACTGAGACAATGATAATATACATCAAGTGGCAGTGAGAGAATTTGTGGAGAATTTTGTTTGATAATGGTTGTGATTAAAAGAGATCTGATGCACAATATGTTTACTAATGATTCATCTATTATAAATTCTTATAAAATTGTATAAATGTTTTATAAAAAAATTTATTTTATTTTTGAAAGCAGTTTGTTTTCTTTGTCAAATGAATATTACAAAAAACAAACAAATAAATAAAAACTCCTGTATGCTGACTCTCTCACAGAGACAACAAATAGTAAATGAATTCATCTTTAAAAATGACTGTAGTATGTTCATTTGAAGTAGAAAAAACTAAAGGAAAAAAAGACTGATTGTTTTAAGAAAAGTCAAAAAGCATATAAAATGTTTAAAGAATTCTACAATTTCACTTTGTACATGCCGTATGTTTTAATATGCATATAAACACATCAGGCTTCTTTTAATTGCCATCTTAATAAAAACACCCTGCATTTGCTTAGCTTGAACCTTACTCCTGTACCTACTGACGAGACTGTGGAGCGGGCTGTTTTCAGAGCGTGTTCCTCAGGGCTGTGCCTGCCTGTTTGTGTCTACAGTATGTGCTGAGCTAGTCTGTTGAAACAGCTTAATTGATACTCATTAAACAGCAGTGACAGCTTAGGTGTCCGTGATGAATGTAGAATAATTCTGTTGTACTTACAACTTGATTAAGGAGAAGCACACAACACGTTAGTGTTGTAGCCTATGGCTTGGTCTGTAAGCACTTTACCAGCTTTTTAAAATGATCAGTCTAAGCGGCCGTGCTAGTGTACCTGCAAACCACCTTTAAGATAATCTGTTTGTGTGTGTGTCCTGAAACAAACAACCTCTAAATGAAAAAATAAATCACATGAGGATTAAAAATAGCTTCTGGTTTATTTGGCTCTGATTTTGATAAGTTGGAACATGTAACACCTAGCAATAAACCTCATCTAAAAATGTGAATTATGTTGACTTTTCCTTGTGTTTATTCAGCCACGCTCTGGCATTTCCATACAATAATAAAGTCAATGGATGTCAGGCAGATGAAAAATGTGCATCTTGTATTATTTCAGTTAGAAATTAGAGGCAATTGGAATTGGTTCAAAATTGACTGTCTTTGTAATGAGTGCATGACGAATGGTATAATTTAGAGAAGAAAATGAATGCTGGGAAACCAAAAATATTATTGTGCAGCTTTTTATATGCCATGATATTCTATGAAGATGAACTAATTTTACTAAATACCCCCATAAAATCCACGCATAATATTTTTCTACATCATCATAGAGGCATAGTTCACACATTGTGCACCAGGTCATCAGGGCATGTGGCAAATACTTATCACAGTGATCTGATTCAGTGTTGTTTTCTGTGATGGCCTCAGAGAAAACACTACGTTAAAATCCTTATCACTTGCGGATTTTCGGGGGCCCGTATCGTGCCTTCTCGCATTGCTGACATGTGAATAAACTTGCCGTAACAGAATGGAGGCCCTTTTCTCCAATTTTTTTTTTTGTGAACACATGAAAGTGGGGGAATTTCCGCAGAGGATGGATTTACAACTTTATCCTCACATGATTAATATTACACAGGGAGGTCTTTGTACAGGAAGCAGCATGTCTAATTATGGTCCAACTGTGTCTGACTGAGAGCAAACATGATGCCAAAGGCTGCCAGTAGGAGCTGCGCTGACACGTCACACAAACGGGCTTGTGTGGGGGCGTAGGGAGCGGATGATGTCATCGTCACCCAGATTTCATGAAGCTAAGCCCACAACTGATTGAGCAACGGCACAAGTCAGGCTTTCAGTACAGTACGTCCATCTGGCAGCAAGCTTCTAGAAACTCTGTGGGCATATGGGATTTAGCTTCAATAAAACTCATCAGGGAAGTGTTTTCACTTGTTTTCTTCAAGGTTACACATTTCTACCAAACACATAACGACACCCATGACCTCACTGATGATAACTACAGTATGTCCACATCTCGCTGTACGCTTAAGAGCAGATGCAGATTCATCACCACCCCCCTCTTTGTAAGAATTTCAGGGACTCCATGTCCTCCCACGTTTGCCTGTTCATCATATATCTCACGCCAGACATTTCAAGAGGTTGCTAGCCAGGCCAGCCGTAAGTCATCCTGTCTATCAAGACCGGGGCCGTGTTTCTCTGCTCGATTTTCAGCTGTTACTTGTAAACCAGAACAACATTCTTAAGATTAACGAAGTGACAGAGAGGCCTCTAAAAGCAAACTATAATACTATAATATGTTACAGTCATATTTTATGGCCTTTAGTGCGTGAGGCCAAGCATGCATATGTGTGTAGACGGATCAGCTGAAGGATCTAATAGGCCTGCACTGCACCTCAGGGAGTGCAGAAAATAATGGTGTTGTGTTTGTGCTGTTTTTCATTAGGCTGGTATTAATATGTAAGAAACGTGTCACAGGAAACTTGCTTGGACCTGGTCATCCTCACAAGTGCACACTCGTTGCGACAAGGTTATTCTTCTTCTTCTTCTTCTCCTGCTTCTTCTTCCTTTTTTTATTTTTCCAAAGCTCCTCTTCTGTAGTGATCCTTTGAAGAATATGTTTTTGTCTTGAAGTGTGTGTGCATGCATGCTTCTGTGTCTGCCTGCGAAAAGTCACTGATATAGAACTAACTGTCAAAATAAGTCGTGTTCAATCCAAAACCGTTTAAGTTGTCAAGGACGCACTTTCCTCCCTCCCATATCCTGACAAACATTGAGTCAGCAATTGTCTGTTGTATTTTCAGAACTGGTATCTCCTGCTCCCCCCCAGGCCATTTTAAAGTTGTAGAAAGTGGTCATTTTCTCTGTGTCAGTAGGAGGTCAGTGTTGTGGCAGTCAGCAAAGCTATTCAGTCCGGTGAAACAGAGTCTGTTGGGAACCCTAAAGACATTTTGTCTGGCGTAGTCACCTCTCGCTGTCTGTCTTCATGCCTGTCTCTTTGAACTCACGCCGCTTGTAGAAAGTCTAGAAGAGCTTGAAGCATTTGTCGGATTACTTCCAGATGTCCAAACTTTTATTCAGGCCTGGCACACCTAAGACCACTCAGTCAGTTTGAAACTCACCCATGAAATGCACATATAGTAATATTTGCATTTGCATACCCTTCCCTCTCTGCGTGGCCATTTGTCCTTCTGTCAAAACTAGTTCTTGTTATATTTAGCTCTTATTCAGTCTGAATATCTACCTGTCGTTTTAGCTCTCTGTCTCACTCACTGCGTTAGTGACTGACATGTCCTCTCTGTGCTGTACAGTGTATCTCTCGTAACTGTTGCCTGGGGCCCACTCATCCCTAAAATGTAACAGAGGTCACACACAGATCATTGCTTTTGCCAAAGGCCCTGGCTTTAACACAGAGTGACCTGTGCGGGACAGTAGTGGTGCGGCGGCTGGTCAGTGATGGATCTGGAAATAACACGTGTATAATCTGCTTCATCATCACTATTATGGAGTCTGTTTTTTTCCCCACTTGTGTCTAGAAATCTGGTCTGGATGAGAGACATGATATTGGTGGGATTAAAATTTCCACTTTATAAGATCTGGATCACACCTGCTTTCTGATCAGAGCTGCACTCATCTTTTACACGTTTAATTGCCTGTTTACACCTGCTTATCTGTCAGTGTGCAACACCCAGTGATGGAGCCACGATTGTTTGAGTCATGTGGGCCTAGAATTGATAACAGACATATTATATTTGACATTCAACTAGTTTTATTACACTACAGAAATTAGAACTTTGACAAAACTGCTTGAAGTCACCTTAAAGTAGTCAAGCTTATAAATGTACCTGCATGCGGAAAACCAGGCCAATTCACACACAGTAATAATAGCTTTATTACTGCAATATTTCATTCTTTAATAATTTTTTCCACATTTAAATCATTGCATGCATGTGGTTTGTCTCTTTCCTTTCAGAGACACTTCTCTTTTTACCACCCCTGAAAAAGCTTCCTTTGAAGCCAGCTATAATCCCCAACAAGGAATTCCTCACTCCCTCAGTGAATTACTTGTTGATGTGGTGGATCAGTTGCGCCCAACTTCCAGGAGGGCATCCTCACTCCCCTGCCTTACTGTTCATCCTCGACTGCTGGCTCAGTGTATCTGACCTTTTTTTTCTTCTTATGCCTCGTCTGCCACATCCTCACATGCCACAGTGAAGCAAGCAGCACCCGTTGGTGCCATACGACTACTTGCAGAGTGTGATAACAGAATTTATCCGTTCCTTCTGAGACTTGTGACTGAGTGTGGCTTAGTGGGGGTTGATTAAGTGTCTGTACGGATATGTCTGCAAGGGTTCATAAGGATACTTACAGATTGTCCTGTTAAAACATAAGAATTAAAGCTGGGTGCCACATGGACTCATTCTTCGAGTCACAGCTTATCAACATGCTTTAAGAACATCTTTAATTTGCCAATATGACTTTTATATCTGTCTGGTTTCAATTTCGGGTCACTGACCTCCTGCATTTTCTTCACCTGCACCCCGTCATTTCTGTAAGTTTCAATAAAAAACCTTTAGCTAATCAGTCTATGTGTGCACATTCTTGCCTGCTTATGTGCACTTGCAATTATTTGTCATTTATGTGTTTGTGTGCGTGTGTTTGTATTTGTGAGTGCCTTTATGTTTGCATGTGTTTCCTACATGCTCCATGGCAGCGACCCAACTGAAAAGTTCCGGTACTGTCCAGACGCATCCTTTAGGGACCTCATCAGCCCCTGAATTTCCTTCCCCTAACGCCTAAGGGCATCCATATTCATTTCCTCCTCTGATTTGGGGGGGAAAATGATGAAAGGCTGGCTTTTTTCCCATCTCTTATTTCCTGCCAAGGTTGCCTGCATTTTAATGCAACGTAAATCTGCAAAGACCTGCAAACATGCTCCCATTTGGACATGACCAGTTCCATGTTATTAGTACCATGGCATGTCAGAAAAAGACCCAGACCCAGGGTTATTAGTGTAATAATATGTTAGGGTCAGAATACTTGTGTGGATCACTGTGCAGTTCAGTACGATAATCCTTTAATCATGAAACTGGCTCATTGTTAAATTTGTTAGCTTCACTATTGTCTGTGTTTACTTCCAACAGAATGCTTGCTCTGTCTCCTCACAGAGGTCTGCTTCTCATAAAATAAATATCTCATCCACTGTCAAGTTATGAGGGCTTGATGATATCATGGAGATAACTGCATTGGTTGGAAATAAACCTGTGATTAAACTGGTGGGTGGGTATTTACTCTTGCTGGAGACGGGAAATGAATGTTAATGAAAATAACAGTCACATACAGTAATAACCCAACTCTGTAATTATTGCCATGCTTTGATGGTGCCATATATACTCAACACACACATGTGCCTGCTTAACTAAACCTCAGGTAGACTATTAGCCCCACTAGCAGGATCCTGTCTTCTGCTATGCACAACAGCGCTCAGGGCGGGGCAGCCCAGGTCCAGTGACGGAGCAAGCTTGCAGTTGCCGAGACAACCCTAAACACACTTGTACACAAAAGGGAAGGCCCCACTGTGAGAGAGGATCATCTCCACCTCTGGCTGGATAAAGAGTGGTGTCGCTCCACTCACTGGAATGCACTCCTACCCTACAGGCGTATTCGGCAGAGTGTGTAAACGGTTTGCAAGCATCCCACCCTGATCATTATTCATGACGCACCATTCGTGGTGGTTTATACTTACAGTACATCACCGTACCTAGAACACATTGTTCATGTTCCTGTGCAACACAAAACTACAGTGTGTTGTGCTTGAAATAAGAAGTGAGATTTGTTTGTTGCGAGATGAGAGCTGATAATGACAAAGCTGTGTGCTTGTACCAAACATGGGAATTTTGCTGATGGCAGAAACACAATTATTAAAACATTGATAAATGAAAGCTGTCCGGATGAGTTTTAGTCTGGTTTTCATTTCTAGAATTGAAGGTTGAAATCTGAAAACACTTTGATGTGGTGTCTGGACAACTTTATATCAGATACTTGGCTGTTTTGTCTCTTGTAGTGCCACTTGATAAGTTTCCTCCAGTGGGTTTATAGAGCTGAGAACTTAGCCTGTATTGTTGGGTTCCAAATCTGGGCCACTGTACGATAACAGTGTTATCCTTCTGTACATTAACCATGCAACTGTCTATCATCTGACTGTAGTGCAGCTTATAGTGTGCTGCACAGAGAGTGCGTGGGCATGTATCACTCTGACCCAAACACACTTTTCCTGCTGACCAGTACAGCGGAGTAGTGTGTCTCTCATCGGGAAGACAGGTTATATGCAATTTCCTCTACACATTCCAAATTTGAAAGTTAATGCAGCTCTGAGGAGACTGAGCTTTAGTCAACATTTCTAACAAGCTGAATGCTTTTCATCCCTTAGCTAAACTATCATTTCTGGTAACTTTTTTTTTCCCATGATGCTGTTTTGAACTTAATAAAATTCGTATTCGGGGCTGCACAGGCGAGTTGCACTAGGGTTGTTTATAAAGGAGCTTCACTGTTAAGCCATATGGAAAACACAGATTTTAAAGAGGGCGAGTAAAACTTAAGCACAGCTATGGGACACAATTCAGCTAATTGTAAACAGCTGCAGGTGATATCACCCTTCAGACTATAGACAAAACAGGGACACAAAGTCCCCCAGAAAAGCCAAGTTGAAGCGAAGTTAGAGAAACACTAGATCCAGTTTGACCTACTGAGGAAAACACAAAGTGTGTTTTAACAATAAATGATACCAATTTACTCTGTCCCCAAGTGACAAATGTGTTTTGTGAGCAGTCATGCATTTGCACTGCAACATCCTACAGGCAAAATCCCCACTGAAAAGCCCATTAGAATCAAATGAATGTCAAATTCTGCTAAGTGTTTGCACATGACAAACATCTAACATGGCTAATTGCAGATAAGTGTCAGGGTGAAATGTGTTTTGAGCCTAAGATGGTGCAAAATAGTGTAATGTATTTTTGTTTTAGTACAGTTGTGATAAAGCCTACTAGGTTTCTAGTAAATGTGCAAGAATAAAAAAGAAAAAAAAAGAAAATTCATTTAGAGACTGAGAAATGTGTGTCTGCATTATCTGGGTTTGTCAGCACTGAATCATAGCGGTTGTTAGGGCCGGTTAAGAAAGATCAAAATTAAACGTTCCTCGTTTCTCAAAACAAACATCTGCATGTCATTTCAAACAGAAAGAGACATGCTACACATGCTATTTATAAAGAGAAATAAAAATCCTGCTTTTCATTTCTTTACACGTTATGAAGCAGGGAATGTGCAGCATTTATTGTCATGAAATTATTACACGGGTCTTGAATGTGTATCTTGCCTGCTGTAAACAGGAAACAACATTATTTTTTAATATCAGGAGATGTTATCCATCTATACTGTAAAATATAAATTGTTTCAACTTCAAAATATGAGTGAAAGGGCTGTCTTAACATTTTACCTCAACTTTAAAAAAAAGCAATTCATCCATCGTACACAACTAAATATTATGTTGATTAAATGCTGCATGTTGTATAAACTTTTGTCTTAGTTTGGTTGTTTGAGATTTGTTAGTTTATTGAACAAGTTAGGTTGTTGTTTAAACTTAGAAATATGTTGGCTTCATTAGAGTGGTCTGTTGTGTTATCTTCAGTCTGCTTTAATTGAGTTAGTTTATTTATTTAATGGTCTGGGTTTTCAGTGAACACACCCTTTAAATAGCCTTAGTTCATTTGAAGACTTAAGTCTTCAAACTGAGAAACCGACAAATATTAGCCCACAGATTGATAAAGTTTAGATGTGCAGGAGCAGGGACTACAACCTAATTTGACATGCATTAAAAACACATAGCAAGTTTCTACCATGACTGTTTTCTTTAAACTACAAAAAGAACTATATTTGGAGAGCTCTAAAACAAGGCATTCTGGGAATTCTAATAGCATACTATTTTAATTTTCTTTAACCAGCCTAATTTTAATTAGTTGAGTGAACTCTTAGAAATTCATTCACTCAAATCATTTTAAGTTAAATGACTTCAAGTCAGAACAAGTCTTGTTCTGACAATAAAAAGCAGACATTTAAAGTTGAATTACCTTGAAAATATAGAACCTAGCCATTAAAGGTAAGTAAAAAAATATAAACTAATTAAACAAAATTACTAAATTATCAATGTGTAAACCGCAAGTGAAACTAGTACAACAGTGGATTGTGCACACATAGACTGCAAAATAGCACCCACTGGAAGCTCCAGTACCTAGAGAGTATATCAACTGATGATGAAGCATCACTTGTTGCAAAAACTGAAATTATTTTGTAATTTAAAAAAATTGGCCAGTTCATTAATCAGTTTTCTGACTTTTACCCAGGTCTAGGTCACATTGATAGATTACTTATATTACTAGAAATATTGTTAATAAGTGTATTTTGATATACATATGCATAAATTCATATACTTAAGAAACAATTGTTGGCCTATTATCCCTCATTTTCTGGCATTCACTTAGCCCTTAACATATATATTAAAATTATTTTGATGTCTTAAATTTAACATAGCTGAAAATGTGGGAATCTATTCGAAATCGGGAGCTATTTTGATCATTGTAAAACCATTTCAAGTTTATATTTTCACACAGTTCAGTTTTCACGTGATTATTTGATGCTTTTGTTTGTCATAAGCAAGAATAAATGCATTATTTCAGGGTTTTGGATGATTGTTTGCTCTTTTTGGAGATTTTATAGACAAAACCATTTATTGTTTGATAAATAATGAGCAGACTAAGAAGAAGAATTTCCCCAAGGGGATTAGTAAAGTATCCGTTATTATAAGATAAATAAAGTATAACGGTCAGTATCATAATAAATAGTTGCAGCACTAGACTGAGTGAGTTTTTGTGTACTCGTATTTGTGGTGACTTTTTGTGCAAGTCCCGCAAGTGCTGGAGTTGAACAGCTTCCAGTGTTGCCAGGCAGGAGTGTGACTGGGCACCATCTTGTGTCCTGAGCAATAGCAGCAGGCTGTTCCATGTCAGCACACCAGCTGCCTGTAGTAGGGAGAGAGGGAGAGGAGCCGGGGCTCGGCCTATCTCAGATTTGGGCTTGTGAGTTATTGACCCTCTTCGATAAACCCCTCTGAATGACAGTGGCATAATTCAGCCCTAAAAGTTTGCACTGTCACCAGGATGAGCTAACTGTCTTCGCTGAATATATGGGTGCAATTTTCGAAATAGGTTTATAGCAATTCTTGGGAGAGGAGGGCGAGATAGTGATATTACTGACTTTATCACTGCAGCTGAGCAGCATCTAGCACCTCTAGTATCTCTGTTCCTCCACTGTAGAGCAGTGAGGGATCACACCGCACATACTGTACGTTGTAGGTACCACTGAAGAGAAAAGAGTCCGGCTCCTAATGTGAAAATGACAAGTCATTATTACAGTAATGCTGTATTATCCACTGTTATCACAGGCTTATGTGTTTCTTCTAGTTTAATATCTGAACCCGACGTTTGTCACATTGTTTATCTGTTTGCTAATAGATATTTCAATAACCATTTATATTTATTTATCAGATGGGTAATTTTAGCTCATTTGTGCACGTTATAATGTTGCTATGAAAGCGTTTCACTGTACTGTTTTCCTTCACAAATTATATAATATGTGGTCACATGTGTAATTTCATTTCATTATCAAAATATGCCAAAAGCTTTTTAGTCTGATTTCCAGTGGCTAACGCTCTATATTTAGCCTAACAATTACTCCTTGAAATGAGTGAAACAGAATCATAGTGAATGTAATTTAATAATAATAGGAGACCTGTTGAGCAATAGGTAAAATAATGAGTCATTCTGTCCATAAAGTGCACCTTTAATCCCATATTTCTTTTCAGTCAGGCTGCTTTCTTAATGTACTTTCATCAGTGTAATACTGTATTAACATCTCACTGCTGAAATCTCACTCAATCTGTTTTTTTTTTCTTTTCTTCTTTCATGTGTTGAGACAGAATCTAAACCCATAAGAAACTAATATAGTGAGCTCAGTATAGTGCATCCTATAAATTGATTTTGACCCAGCCTTTGAACAAAAGGAACACTGTTGCATTGCCATCCACGGCTGATGCCACTCCCTCTTTGGCTCACACTGAATACTCTCCTTTAATAGTGTGATGGGTGGTAGCTGGCTGGGAAAAAAAGGTGCCTTATTTAGTGGGTTTGAGGAGAGGTAGGCAAAGTCAGGGTGGGTTTTCTGTGACTGGCATCGATCAATCACTCTGTGAGGGGAAGCTAATGAAGCAGGCTATGGTTTATTAAAGGGTTAGCAGAGAAAAGATTACTGCCGGGCCTCAGCTTCCCAGAAGCCCAGGGAAGGAGACAGTGCACCTCTAATGGTTAGGGGGCTAGTCATAAAGCAATCAAGGTGTTTACTTTGAGCTGGCTCTTGTTATGTGATCTGGGTGTGAATGCAGATAGCTTTAAAATCTGCTTTTTTGGCAGATGCACAGGAGAAAATAAACACAAGCACTACTAAAGAATGTTGATACGCTGCAGGTTTGGATCGTATTCACAGAGCTTGATAGGGGAAGTCAAATTACATCGAACAAGTACTATAAACACTATTTCATAATATGTGACCACTGCAAATTAGCCTTCAGTTTGGCATTTGCAAGTACAACCCGGATTTTGAGGCTGTAAAGTAACCTTATTCTGGGAAAAAAAACACATGAGTGCATAGAAACCTAGGCTCTTTCTCAGATAGTTTGAAAGACAAATGAGTGGCATGGGAGTGAAAAATGCAAAGCAGATGTTTTTCTCACCGTTTTTAATGGCAGCAAGACATTACTGATGCCATTACAGAGACCTTTTATGGCTTCTTTTAATCCCCTGGCCTGCCTGAGGAAAGAAACCCCTTGTGGTGCAAAGTAGCCTCTTTACTTCAGAATGACAATTTGAACCCATTTCCAACTCACTTCTCTAATCTGCCACGGGGTTTTACATGGCTTCCTCTGTAATTATTCTGCTCTGAAATCAAAGGTAAAGAGGCATTAAAATACACCTCTTAGGTAAACATATGCTGCTCATCACATAGGGTTTGCCTCAAAGTGTCTTTTGTAACAAAGAGTGCCAAAATACTGCAGCTCGTGTTTAGGATTTTTCCCCACTGCAACTTATTTCGGTCATTTGGTTCACATTTTCAACAAAGCAATCTTTGATAATGAGATCCAATAACTATCAGTTCACAGTTGGAATTGTGGATTTAAATGCGGTCCAGTGTTCACTGTCTGCTCTCTGCATCAGACCCAACCTGTAAAGCTCAGGGGAGCACTTACAGGGGTCTGGTTAGGGGCTAAAAATGAGTAGGAGATGAACTATATGGCTCCATCCCACAGTCCAGTCGACAGTATATCAGCGGAATCGCAGCCGCACGGGTGTGTGTATGTGTGTGTCTGAACGCTCTGCTCATAAATATCTGCCCCACAACTTCGACCCCCCTCTCACACCACCCCAAAGGGGCCTCTCTGATGGTGATGGCGAAAGGATGTCGCTGTCTGGGTGATTGAGTGCTGCTGGTCCTGGCCCTGGGCACATCCCTGCGCTTCTGAGCCCAAGTGGGAGGCCTACCGCTGAGCGCTGGCCTGAAGGGACTAGCCTGAAGGCGAGCAGCCACACAGCAGCAGGATGTGCCTCTCCTTCTGTCTCTGACACCAGAACACTGACTTAGTGCAACTGCTTCAGAGTCTATTAATAGAACAGACAGTAGAAACCATTAAATTAGCTGAATATTTGTATTCACGTTTTATAATTTGCACATTTATCTTTATATGTTATATATATGTGTGTGTGTGTGTGTGTGTGTGTACTAGCCTTAGTTGAACTTGCACCTGATTTCATTTAGTACTGTCACTCTCACTCACTCAGAAATCTGAAATAATCAAGGCGCAGTAATTAGCCTCACTTGCTGCATTGTAATTGGGGGCAGACGGAGGTTGCTCATTCTATATTTTTTCCCCCTGTTTGATAATTGCAGACTTTAGCGTGCCCTCTCTGCTTAATTTTTTCTGATCCTCCTAAGCTTGTTCCCATAGTTATTTTAATGCTGCGGTTCTTCGTTCTTTTCATCAGTCATCAGAAGCTCCTGCTTTTTGAGAGAGGGGAAGAGTTAGCTCTGGAAACCCACCGTCTATTCCCTTTTTGGGTTTCAGCGCCATCGGCCTTCCCACTGCCTCCACCATGAGAGCCTTGACACTGTCCAGGTCCGTCCTACTTGGCAAGAGGGAGAGCTACAGAGAAAGGCAGAGTTTATTTCCTGTTCTTGTGAATCATATATCAGTACAATTCCCCTCTGTGCTGTTTGGCAACGGCGGAATGACGGGTGTCATTTATCATACGGACTGAAAGAGGCTGTGGGAAAAGGGATTTGAATTCTTCTGGAAGTGTGTGGACTCTCCTTAGTGGTGAATCATTAAACGGAGGAGTTTTTCAACAGGGATATGAGTAACTCCTCGCTCTGGTACTTTGTTCCCATGTTTCACTGGCTGGCTCAATCATTAAAGTCTCAAAAATAAGATTTACTAGTTTTATATAAATTGTGAAGGGACATGGCATTTAACTTGTAATTGGGGATTTTGTTCTGCTGAATCCATTAAGTCGCTCCTCAGACTTTGGTTTGATGCGAGCTCCCTTGGTCATGCTTTGCAAGAATTATATTTAAGCTAATTTAAATGTACAAATTTGATTAGTGCGGCATTTGACAGCTTCTTGTTGTCCTGCTAAGTGAGAACATTTTCATCTTCACTGTACAGTTATTTCATTTTTTTACTTTCCGCTTTATGTCGACTGCTGTTTAAGATTGTGCTTTATAAACATTTTGTGTTCCTTTGGATTTTTCTTTTCACTTGTCAGGGATGGTTACTATTCCCCACATTTTGAGTTGGGTGATCAAAGAAAATGACTTTTGATAGGTTGTCACCAGCTCCTCAGCTGCACTGGCAGAAATAAACGCGTCAAGCTTTAACTTATCCTCAGAAAAACATACTCCTTACCCCTGCTGCTCTAATTGAGTGTAACTCCCAGAAACCTGTGAACACACATGCAAAACTGAGTAGATCATAAATCAGACTTCTATAGACAGCACCCCCCCAACCCCATCCCTTCCAGAGCTTCCCCAAAGGAACTACTGGTTTCCATGAGCTGGCTGGAAATCAACCTTTTCTTTATGATATTTTTGTACCCACCATCCTGACTTTTTTAGTTTTTTCTCTCCTGTGAAACTTCGTTGAAGTCCTCATCAAATAGAAAGTGTCAATAAGGTATCGTATAGGGAAATGGGGCTCGGTGTGTTTCAGCTGTTAGCAGCTGTCTCTCATGTGCAGATCACAAAGTTAAATGTGCTGTCAGCAAGTCCTCAGCTAGAAATAGACGTGTTGAGGTTAGCCTGAGAAGCACCGCCACCCCATCCCCCACCCCCAACTCCACTGCTGCCCAGTAAAATATGGATCCATCAAACAATGTGAACACACATCAAAATCTGAGCGTAAAGGTGTAATGAAGCACATTTTCAGCTTTCAAGGTGTTGGAATGTGCTAGGAAACAAAATGATCCAGGGCTATCTGCAAGACTGCATTATTAACACGTGTGATGTTGATGCTGTTTGGTAATATGTAGCTTTCAGGCTACAGCAATGCAGAGGTGTGCGCTGCAGAGACAGTTATATCTCGATGTTTTCTGAACCCAAGCTTTGAGTGCGTGACCTCTCCTAGAGGCCCAGAGTCCTGGGCCGGTATCTTGGCATGTTAGCCTGCCACCGTCTGCTGAAGAAGAGTGTAGATGCCCCTGAGGTAAATGAAAACATTTGGTTCTTGCCAGACCTGTTCACATCTCAGCTGGGCCACATGAGCTGGCAGGTGACGCGTGTACTGAGGAGAATCGGAGACCGCAGCGGTGGCCTACTTCTTTTCTTCTACACAGGCCACAGCCCAGAAACATGGATGAATATGTTCTTGGCTCAGAAAAACACCTTAGTGAAAGTGACAAAGACTGACCTGCATCGAGGTGAAATTTAGGCTGTACCTTAGACTTTTATACTTAGGGATCAGTTTCATTCACTACCGGTGAGTGATACCATAGTGCTAGTCTGTTTTGGATAATACTCAGTAGTTCTTCAGTGCCTTGAATTTATAAAATCCCCTTGTTAGTGAATTTAGGGCTTTATCCAGCGGCTGTGCATTCCTGACCATCCTAGTTTTTGTTCTGTAATTTTCAGAAATAGACTTGACATTGTGTCACCATCTCATATCAACATCTGCAATTAGCAGACAATCCACATCCAGGTCCCATGGGGAAGTATGATTGCAATTAAAAGCGCAGGGCAAATGTTAATTAAGTAAACTACTTGAAACTGGAAACAGTGAATGTCTTAAATGTTTTTACTTTTAACCTTGCACTTCTTTTCACTTCCATTTATATTTGCAGCCTGGTGCGAATTACAGTATAATTTTGGAGATGCAATCAGGGATTTTTTTTAAACATCTACGCCTGATTAAATACTGTATATTGCAAATTTTAAATTAGAAGGACATGTTATTCACACTTTGAGTTTCTCTGCAATCTAATACTGTCTGTAAATGTTGGGATGTTCTTCAGCTGACTTTAAGACTTGTAGTGGAGAACGCTGCAGTTCATCGGGTTATTAAGTCAGAGGGAATAACAGGCCAACTTCTGGCCATTCTCGTGATTGATGAGCCAAGATTTATTTGCTGAGGCGGTGTGTTTGGTCCTGTGTAATTGTCTACCAGATGGCTAAGCTAACTGTTCTTAAATGCGCTCAGACCTGCAGGGGTCCTGGGTCTTAACATTTTCCCTGCTAATGACATTATGCCTGCAAACATCTCATAGTTTTTTTTTTTTTTTCTTTACTTTTCCGATCTCTAATGTTCAGGATCAAAATGGCCTAGAAAAGTATTTAGTTCAAATTATTTCCTCTGTATGTTTCTGTTTCTAATTTGTTCAAAGTAGATTATTTTGAAGTCGCTCTATTGGTAAGCTCCTTTGTGAAAATGAGCCCACTCAAACTTGAAGGGAGATGAGAGAGAGAGAAGAGAGGGAAGTGGGACTCCATTGTACCTGTGAGGAGTCAGATTGGAGGAGAAAATGGATCTAGGTGGCAGTGCGAGTCATCAATCACAGCCCCTCAAGGGGAGCTGCAGCTAAAGCTGCTCTGAAGTGCTATCTGTCAGCTGTTCCAATCCAGCCAGGGGACCAGAGAAGGGCTGTATCGCTACCCATCAGCTCATACTCAGCACACAACTGCCATGTAAACACATGCAGGTGCTCCTGTCGAAGTAACCCTGCTCCCAGTTCACGAGGTCGCAAATATTTTCCCAAATGGTCAGTCGGCCTTCTCACTGTGATAACGTGTCCTCCCCCTTCGTTCTTGTCTAAGCAATATCTCCGGATGCTGCACTTCCTGTAATAGGGTTTTGAATGTTAACAGTGTTGCGAGGTTTATTGTAATTCAAAAGTGAGCGTACTTCTTCTCCTGCTTTCCTCCCAATCCTGAATAAAGCCACCAAGTGCTTCTCCGCCAATGTCGAGCCGCTTCTGTCGATACCTCTCAAGATGGATAGTTGTTCTGCATGCTTATTGATTCGGCACAGGCCAGAGATATAAGTATCATTTGTCATTTCTGGAATTATTTGGAGTCCTAGTTAAAACCCAGTGTGTGGGGGGAGATGGCCGTGCCTTGGGGGGGTTGGTAGTTGGTGGGGGAGTAGCGAGTTGTCTGGGCTTTGATGAATGACTGCACGGGTTTTTGGTTTTTACTGCGAGCGCCGGGGCCCTTTAGCTGCTATTTGCTTTCACCGTGGTCCAAGAAAAACAATGCGATGGGTCCAAGGACTGAGCAGCATCGTCCTGTCATGTAGCGTAACACATCGAGCAGGGTGGTCCAGGCAGAAGAGTCGGGAGGAGGGTGGGCCTTGGACACTACATGCTGCTTTTCCAAAAGACCCAGTAGGCTGTAAAGCCGTCATGCTGCTCTGTGGTCCCGGCTGACGGATCCGAAACACATGCTAGGAATTTGAATATTTAGCATTTGGAATCACTGGTTTAACAACAAACAGATTTTATTGTTTTTAATAAAAAGAGCATACAGTAGAGAAGTGGAGGGACGTTGTTTGGTAACAGTAGCTCCAGCGTATCCCCTGTGACTTCAATTATGTTCTGTTTTGGGCACCAGGCCAGCAGCAGAGCTGGCTTCATTACTGTATGGATCATCTTTTAAGACCATTTAAGATCAACGAGCGCTATTGTCCACTAATGACAGAGACTCCAAGAAGTTCATTACACTCAAACCCTTTGATTCATTCAGCTTCGCAGTCAGAAATGTCGAGTTAACAGATTCATCCCTCCCTCTTTTGCGTGTTGGAAAGAAATAGTTTTTTATGTTTTAAAGTGTGAGTTGAAAGTTGCGTGAAAGAGCGCTTTGGACTTTTGGTGACTGGGAAAAAAAGTATTTAACAGAGGAACATGTTTAACAGCAACAAAAGAGGAGAGAAGAGAAAACCTCAGACACATGAATGACAAGTAATTATTTCCCTTGTCCGTCAAACTGTGTTTTGATGCAAGGATGCGATCAAACATGATATGAACAACTTCAAGCCTTCAAATGAAAATGATTCTCGAATCGTGTGTGAGCTTTTTGTGTTGCGCCACAGCATGAATCATTCATAAACACACACACACACACGAGGCAGGGCGTCCTTTTTTTTTTTTTGCCTGACCAATATTATTGCCACAGCTTTTCAATGCGAGATGACCATTGTGTATTCATTTCCATTTTAGCTTGCCAAAATGTCTTCTCACAGCAGGAGAGGGATGGAGAGAGAGATAGCAACAGCTTTGTGTGTCTTTCAGTTTTATCCCCTTACACAGTGGGCTGACCGACTGCCCCCCGATCTCCCCCGCGTCGCCCTTCATCAGGACAGTGCACCGGGCCTGCTGTATTCTCATCTCTTGTCCTTACTCACACGGGCAGAGCAGCTTCCACGAGGCTTCGTGGAACACTGCATCCTTCTGTCACACACAAAGAGTAGTTTTATTATGAGCAGCTTTACATTGTGCTGCGGCTTCTGCAGAAGCCTCATAAAGCTCATTATAAAAAAAAAATTTGACGTTTGAATAATTAAAAACAATCACACTGATATCCTGTGTGTTTTTAGTATTCATTTAAACACATGCTTGCTACAGTATATCATGAAAGAGGGTATTTGCATTAGTAGGGCAGTCTTCTCCATTTTGTTTGCCAGAGCAGCGAGAGGACAGACAACAGAGGCCCTGCTTAATCCCTTTGGAGAACTAGTGCATGAATTTATATATCCTCCTCTCTCTTTCTCCTCATCTCCGTCTCCCTCTCTCTCTTCCCCTCTTGCTAATGTCTTTCCTAGAACTTGAACAAACAGCCTGTGCGTGTAGGACACATAAGACAGATGTTTAGGATTACTTTCACCTCATTGCTCTATTGTGTGCACTTTAAGGGAGCTCAGCTGATGTGGAATGCCACTCATTCAGGCTCTCTGCTCCTACAGGGCTCCTCCTGTTTATCAAAGTGCCATCTGCACTCAAGGCAGAACAACACACAGTTTTTAAGGAGCGGGATGGATTGAAGTAAAAAAAAAAAAAATCTAATATATTTCTGGCATGTTACATTTTTAATGCTGTTGTAGGTAAAAAAATGATGACACATGTAATTGGAGACTATTAGTGTTTTAGTTCATGTTCATTGTTTTTCCTCTAAAGAAATAAAGCCCCATCCCTCCTTCTCAGTTTATACAGCATGTGTGTGTTTACACATGTAGAAACAAATGGGCCAGACCCACATTGATATTGTTGAGGGGTGACATTATCTTTTAGCACAGCACTTATCTAATCTGGCTGCCGTGGGAAGCTGGAGGAAGTGGCTATGGGACAGGGGCCGGGGATGCTGCCTCTTTAATTACCATTGATATCGCAATAGAGAGGAGAGGGATAGATGAGCACAGCCGGCAGGGGGGTAGGAGAGGAGGGGGCGTAAGTTGAGAGAGGGAGAAGACCCGTGTTCACTTTTTAATTAAGGCTCCGTAGTGTAACTCGTCAATGTACATTATTGGAAGAATGAACGTCAATGCCATTGCTTTTTCTCTCCCTCCTTTATCTCTGTCAATGATTCAAAGACATGATTTATGGTTCGTCTCCGTCTTTCAGGATCATCCATCAAGCGGCTGGCTCTGCCGCAGCGCCACCCGTTGTAAATCATTCTGAAAGCCTGTCACTCATTTCCATTAACCGTTCCTCTGTCGCTCTGGTCTCCGCCTCCCTCAACCCCCACCACCACCACCACCACCATTCATCCTCCTCCGCCACCCCTCTCTCCTCCCCCTCGGTGCTCAACCTACAGCCACGCAGGGTATCAGTTCCGTTCCGCTGCTTCGTCCGCCTACCTTCTTTTCAATAAATTAACCACTTTCTCCCATGCAATGAATAAAAAGGCTCTGCACTCGTCTTGCAGTCGGCACCTACTCCTCCTCCATTACAGCTGAACACCTTAGAAATGTCACGTTACTGACTTGTAGGCTAAATGAGGATATAGTACAGCCAAAATATTTTTGTTGCACTGACTTTTGCAGTGGCAATGTTTGAACAGCTCTGAGATGTTTGCAGTGTGGTATTAATGAACATATCTCCCACACATACATACACGATTTCTTTTGTTGTGGGTGCCAAAAGCAGGTGAGCAGAGTACATTTACTCAAGTACTATAATTAAATACAATTTTGATGTACTTTACTGGAATATTCCTAATATATGTTAAACATTATTGTTGTTAATCAATTAATAGATGATGGTGTATTATTATAGATTAAAAACAGAAAATCTCTTATTTTCCCTTATTTTTTTATCAATTACTATAAATTTATATTCACCTTTAAATATATACACAGTGGCAAGAAAAGTAAGAGAACTGTAAATGCCAACTGGAGTCAGGTGTTAGGAGTCCAATCAATGAAACAAAAATGGAGGATTGGTTTAAAGCTACCTTGACTTTTGTATATATAAAATTTTAGAGGTGGTAGACGTACACAAACAAAAACACTACTATTAGTAGAAATACTGTTTAAAATTGTTTATTCAAGTTGAAGTGCTAAGTAGTATGAAAGTAAACATACTGCACAAATGAAACAAGGTATTTTAAACTGTATTGAATTTGAGTGAAGTCTGGATTATTTTTTACAATATCTTAAAGATTAAAATTAGAAGAAAGAATTTTTTCTGTAAATTATTAAAAAAGGTTACCTAGCAAATTGGTGTGGAACTGAAACAGCAGCTGGTAAAGATGGAGCAGATTTTAACCTCTTCACATATTCTTAACTGGTTAATCTCTAATAATAATTTATTACTTGATTGTATTTCATATTAGGAATCTTCAGCTGTAAAAGGAAACTAGTAAATTAAGCTATAAAGTAAATGTAGTGTAGAGTAAAATTATACATATATAATATTTCCCTCTGAATTGTAGAGGAACAAAAGTAAAAGTAGCATAAAATGGAAATACTCCAGTATAGTACAAGTACCTGAAAATTGTACTTAAGTACAGTACTTATATACTTAGTTACTTATTATCCATGTAAAATTTCTTTCACTTTTGAAGGTGTGTCAAACTAATTTGGATTTGATTTGCACATTTACTTGCATTTGCAATATTATACATTTTCTTAGTAGAGTAGTTTTATTTTTTCACTGTAAGTGCATTTTTAAGCTTAGTTCTAGTGCTTGATTAAAGAATTTGAAGTGATACATCTTCTTGCAGTGAACTATTCATTTAGGCATGTACTTGCACTTTTATTTGAGAATTGACTTTGTGTATTTTTATCACTTCTGATTAGATACAATCTTACCCCTGTAATTATTCCATGTAGCAGTGGTGGGCAGTCCTGCTATTAAATGCTGTTGGTTTTCTGTAAATTCTACCAGTAGTTTAATTCAGACACTCTAACAAAGACTGTAGTCTTTAACCAGTTTTTATAGAAATAGGTCTTATGAACAGAAATAATTGGCTCAATGGAGTGACTGTCAATCTCTTACAATGGTTGATGTGCCTGCTCTGGGGAGCCCAATTCACTGGCTTCTTTTTTCATTCTAATCAACATCTAGATATCAACACAGCAGAATACCCACAAACAGCAGAAAGCCTGTTTTGAGGGGAAACTTTCAACTATTGGGTGCCAACACATTTCACTATTTGGGCAGCCATTGTTCTCAGAATGGGCTGTCAAAGTGACAATGTGCGCCAGGCAAATCCAGAAGTTTGCACTTTTCAGAAAACAGCGGGCCCTAATCATTTTGTGGAGGACGCTTGACAACAAATTTGCCATTAAAATGAATGTGAATAGGAGGGAACTGGCTGTTTTGAAGCATCTCTGCCTCTCTTACTGTTGCTCGTCTTGTCCCACAGAGCTCCAGGTTTGGCGGGCTTGCTTCTCTCCCTTTATGATTGCCATGAAGCAGCCTTTGGTCCCACTAGAAACTGACAGTACCACGCTTCAGCTGCAAATTCACTGTGTAGCCTCATTGTATTTAATGAAGGGAAAAGTGGCAATCTACTATTAATGAACTTGGAATGTAAAAAAAATGCCTCCCTTTGCTGAAAACTGCATAAAACTGTGTGTACAAAGAAAGTTTGGCTGGAGCCCATCCAGAATGTAATGAAAGATCCATACAGGGACAGAGCGGGCGGGAAGAGTTAGTGAAATGCAGATTGTTTTAATAGAATACACACAGACTCTTCCAGCTGCACTATCAGATTCATCAAGGCCTGACCTTGATGGAGGGCTGTTGTTGTTTGGGAGGGCCAGTGTTTAGGGTTCATGCAAAGTTTATGATGCAGGGACTGTACGCAACCTGTATATGTCTGCTGATCTCAAGGGAAGACTAAATGAAACACAGTCGGTGAGACAGAGAGTGAGGGGGACGTGCCACTGGCTGTTTTTTTTTTGATACTTTAATATTATATCATGAAATAACACATGGGACAACAAGGAAATAAAAGTCCAAGTTAATATTGAAGACAATTAAAGCCTGCATATTGCCCTTCAGATGCAAAATAAAGCTGAATCATATGATGAAGCAACTGTTTGCAGAACATCAGACAATGATTGAATTGGAATTGGGCTAGTGGGCATGAAAAACAAACACCATGTTAGGTGATTGTAGGCCATCATACCTCTCACTCTGTGTCTCATAAAACTAGAACAAAGCTCTTATGTGTGCGAGGCAGTGGTCCTTTAAATGATGGCCCACTTTCCTCCCTACTGCCACGCAAACATTCCTGACTGACATTCAATCAGGGAAATTTGAACCGAAGCAAGATGGTCTTTTATTAGTACCGCCCTGTTTGCTCGACTGGTCAGCTCCAATATGCGAAGCGGTTTGAGTGGCGTACTGTAAGATGATGGGTTCGCTCTCTGATAAGGGTGAATGAGGGGTAAACTGCTCTTCTGCAAAAAGGAACCATCAGACCTCATCATGTCGCTCCTGGAGAGCCGTGTCACGGGCTCTTCAGAAACCAAGTGACAGAGCAGCGCAAGGCTGCTCCCCTCCTGCTAGTGGAAAATACACTGGAGCTGAAGCCGCCCTGCTTCTGCTCCGCCAACTGGAACTTTGTATCAGTCAGGGGAGAAAAGATCATCTATAATCTGACAAATATACACTGAGGCTTTTAAGCCTCTTCAGTTGTAACGTTATCCTGAATGCTCGCCAAATTGTTTATAGTTACCATTGCTTGTTAGCATAAGAGGGTATATAGGAGACAGTGGTGCTGTGTACAATACTTTTTATTGCTTATACAAAACAGCACATTACAGCATCACCAGTGACTGGTGATTTAAAGGGTAAATTGCAATAAAACACATTTCTTCCCTTACCTCCAGTGATTTCTCTCCATGCAAATCATCTACCTCTTCAACATGATGAAATTTGCAATGAGATTTGCAGCAGCCTAGGATGCATTCAGATCATTTACTTGTGTAAAAGTAGCAATACTACACTTAACACTTCAATAGAAGTACAATTTGTAAATTCTGAAATGAAAAAAATGTTACCTAAGTAAAAACATAAAAGTTGTAGCAACAAAATGTACTTTAAGTAAAAATACTTGCACAGTGCAACCCCTGACTTGTTCTCTCCACGTGTATAATTATATATCATGAATACAGAACATAGCAAATAGCCTCCTGTCTTTGTGCTGCTGGTTTGGTGAAGCTCTATGAAACAGCATGGGAATGTTGTGTGTGTAATTGTCTCTGCCGGTGCTGATAGGGGACCCTTTGGTGAGATGCAACACCAGGCGACCGCATGTGATGCGGCGGCTGTGGCACGTTCAAAGTGATGACTTAGGTGCTGGGCTGCGGATTGCAATTCTCTCCCACCGCTCACTTCCAATTAGGCAGCAGGCCGACTGATGCGTCTCCGAGTAGAAGCTTGTAGTAGGCATCAAAAGGAGCAGCAGTGTCGCTCGGTGACATCATGGAGAGAAGGGGCTTCTGGAGCTAGGCATGGGCGATCTGATGTGGCTCAGTAAATGTCAAGATTCACAACCATGTAGAATGCAAAGGCAGACTTTTAGAAGTTCTCACATTAAATAAAAATACCTAGAACTCCAACTGCTCACAGGCTGTGCAGCTCAGAGTATTTTTTTGTGTTCATTACTGTGTTGATTGTGCATTCCAAAGTTCTCTGTGTTTTTAGTTAACAGAATGTTGGTTGTGAAAACATTTTTGATTAATTGCCATAATTATTGTGATCATTTTTGCCCAAATGAACAGCCAGATGGCAGGATATGGTGTCATATTTGCGATCCTATCATATTAATCTGGCTCTGGGTCCATCTGAGCACATTGTGCAATTTGCTGTGTTCACAATCTGTCCCAAGTTGAGTTTTTTTCTTTTTTAATTTTTGAGCTGCAAGTTTTTATTTGATTCGATATTAGACTATTAAATATTAAAGTTGAGAGTGTGTGAAAGCGAGGCATTTATCTGCATGAATAGCTTGTGTTTGGTGAAGTAAGTAATGCGCTTTAAGTAACATCTCCGTCATGCATACAAAAATTAGTACGAGTGTTTTTGTCTCCTGGTTTTGTAGTTAAAGGCTCAGAAAGATCCAAAAAAACCACTGTTTGGAGAGGGGGGTGATATGACTGCTTTTAGACACACTTTTCTGTGTCCATCTTGGCCATAGTGTGTATGACAATACTGGTAATAACCATTTGCTTCTACATACAAAAAGATATAACCTCAGTGCATCATTTTGAAGCCTTTTCATTGGAGTCTTTTAACACCATTTAACTGTGTTGGAAATGAAATAATGGGTCAAATAGGAACTAATGACGGATTTCTATTTAAAAGAAAGTCAAGAACGATTTCATTCTGTGATATCAATTAACCTCCAGACAAATTTTGTCAAAAGGAGCAGCCTGAGTGTGATTGTTCTCTCTTTACTCTGCAGTGTCCTTGGGCTCGGGGAGACTGTTTCCTGACAGGGAACAATGAAGAGAGAGGTGTTTACAGATCTTTACAGATGGCTCCGGGGCTCAGAATTAGCTCTTCACCATTTCTCATGTGATTCGGGTTCAGAATTAACTTCAGATGTGTCATCAAGACTATCATCAGGATGTCTGACAATGTATCTTTTTGATCTTGACGTGCGCTGCTCACTGAGTTAGTCAGATATCACTGTCAAATATTAAACCTTGTGGCATGCGTGTCTCATGCTAATGATAGCTCAGTGAAGAAATCACATCATGGTGACTTTTATAAACACAACATCCTGTTTCCAACGTTGTAGGCACAAAAGAGCTTCACAACTTTGGAGTTATGATTTATACAAAAAGTACTTTTTGACTGACATTTCACACCTATTTATAACAACAGATGAGCCTGGTGACTAAGTGTTTTTAAATGCACAGACACCATTAATTGGGTACATTGCTTACATGGGAGTAGAAACAGAAAGGAGAAAGAGATGATAGTTACTGAGACAGCCTGGAGATTGCTCAGTGATCCTGACCTGCGTTGTTAGCGTGTGCTCTGCCTATCCAACAGGCCTCCTTGTTTTTTCTCCTTCTTCTTCTTTCTTTTTTTTTACATGGCATAAATCCGGGAGATGAAAATGTCATGGAGCAGGTTCATTTTGCAAAGAGGTTTTGATTGCCATGCGCGTGTAATTGATTGTTCCAAGGACAGGGGGAAATCTAGAAATGTCATAACAGTCCTGCTTAGGTTGGTCCCACCGCTAGGCAATCAATGAGAAGTAAAAAGAAATATTGATTTGCGAGCAGCAAAAACTGTAGCTTGAGACAACCGGAGAGCACTGGGGAAAGTGACACAGACGTGCAGACCTGTCACTGGCACCTATGAATTACCCAATCTTCTCTGAAGATAGTGTTACCTCAGATACTCACAAAGTCCTGGGCCGGGTATTGCAGCTGTCCATTAGCTAAGCTCCTCAGGCTACTAACTCTCTGTGGCTTGTCAGATTAATGAAGGAAATGTTGACTTTCCAAGGGATAAATGTTGATGTTCTCAGCGTTACAAAGGTTTCTACTGGCATGTTAATACTGGAAACAGAATGCGCTTTTACAGCTAGCGCACGCATTTCTAAAATGATTGACATATTTTGAATAGACTCACTTACACAAGGGAGCTGTGCTCTATGAAGATACTAACTCTTAAAGTTGAGTTGTAACTATTATCATGTAAGATTTTGGCACCAGTCCAGTTGGGCAGTCTGCTGCCACGAATATAGCAATAAATGTAATCTACTATTTCCTATGCAGTTAGTGGGTTTCTCTACATGTGGGGGAAAAGCCTGTTGGCTCAGAATCAGGCTGCTGCTTCTGTAAATCCAGGCTTTGCTATGCCAAGAGTCTGTTCTAACGGCTAAAGGTTATAAACATTTCAACTGCCTGATTTATGATGGACACCCCAGGTTTTTTGACCTTTGCATATCTCCGTCTGAAGATATAAATTTGTAGTGACACAGATTGGAGGCTTTACAGCAGTTTATGACATGCTAAATCTCAAGCAGGGAATGCCAGCCTCTTGTTTTGTAAGGCTAGGGAGTTGCCTTGCATGGACTCTGAGGCAACATGTTCAAAAGCAGACGTTTCCTATTTTTTTTAAGTTATGGCAAAATTGTGACAAAGAAGAAGTAATAGCTGTTCTTTGTCTTTTATTTGCAGTGTGCACATTTTTATACTTGCAACAATGCTGTTCTACAGTATGAAGCCTGTTAGCAATTTATTGTTTATTCTCGAAGAACTTGTTCGCCATGATAGAATGATTTTGTTTAAGTGTCTGTTGTGGCATTGTCCTTGAATCTGATCTTGTATTAAAGAGTAATGCAGTTTGGCAAGGCAGCAGTACTGTGGCAAAGCTGGCAATGCACTGTTATAAATGGTGTGGGAAGCAGAGTAAGACATGCGGGTATCTTGGAGTTATCCCTGCCAGAAGGTTAATTGGTGCCTCTGGATGTCTGCTACTTGGGGCATCTGATAGAAAGGCATAAAACAGCAGTAAGGGTTGCTGTTAATCTCTGCCAATTCAGTCCTCAAAAACCAAGATATAACACAGACATTCACATTCAACTTGATATAACTACATGCAAGTGGTTATTTCCAGGCAAACAGTGCAGTTCTTTGTGAGATGCACATTTATTTGACTAAATTCAGTGAAACAGAATCACTTGTTTTGGTGAATTTTAAACCACATTAAATATGCAGGAAATTGCCTTTACATGGTGGCGTGTACCAGGAATGAGCCACTTCTGGATTGTAAAAATGCTCATCTCTCCACTTTGGTGCATGTTCTTACCGGTCCTCCAGTTTTAGTGATGACTTTGAAGAGAGAGGACATCAACTGTGAGCTTGTCATAGCCATTGGTGTTCTCCTTCACTGTGAATACTGTATATAAGACTATAAATAAAACATACCTCTGTGCTCTTGACAACTCTCTCCCTCAGCATCAAGGGTGTTTTGGAGGCCATCACTGATCGTGGTTGGCCAATCAAAACATCTCTCTTGCGGTGGATCAAGGTCACAGCACATTGGGGCTCTTGGGTGTGTGTGTGTGTGTGCGCGCATGTGCAAGCTCTTACTCACTAGGCCCTGTTCTCCATGTTTGTTTTGAAAGTCCGAATCCCAACTCTATCTTGATCCATTAGCTGGCAAGCAATTCACCTCCAGGGTTTCTCTTGAGGCACTTGTGAAATATTGATAAAAAAAAAGTCTTATTTTCAGAAGGCGAAGAAGAGAAGACATTCTATGGGCTGCCCAGTGTGGGACTTCTGAGTGCTCGGCTTCAGCCATCCCCTCATGGAGTGCCCTCTATTCAGAAAAGAAATATTAACCACACGAAATGCATAAGTGCCTGGACAGGGCTGTTATGCCCTATTCATATTTAACTCAGAGCACATCTGCTACATCTCCCCCAAAATGCACATTTTCCAGCATGACTATGAGGTGGAAAATATCTTAGATATGTGACAACACTGACAAACTGCATTTATTGCAGGATGTCTTGAAATGATTTGCAAACATTGGTTGTGATATTGTTGACATGGGGTTGCCGGGTAGTTAGATTTAAAATAATCTGAAATAGTTACTGTCAGAGAGGACAGTGTCATCTTCTGTAGCTGCATTCACATTATATGTAACAGGCCCTGCAGCCACATGAAAAACCCTGTATGCTGAGTCAGAGTTTCCACTAATTGGATGATGGGGAATGTGTCAATTAGAAATACTGTTGTTTAATTATCTGTTAATTGAAGCAATAATGTTTGTGCTGTATGAGTTGAGAGAATGAACAGGTGAATAATGAAAGAAGTAATTGCTGTTTATGAGATTGTCAGGGAAAATATAATGACGTGACAGATTGCCAGTAATCTTTTGAAATTTGGTATAATTGTGTAGTTTTAACGCTGATAATTGAATCAGCTTTTCCACCAGCATGATCAGCATCTTCATCAGCATGAGCATTCACATTTGCAACATATTTTTATGTGGCTGTCAACAAAATCAGTTTTCTGATGTTGAACTGCTGAATATTGAAGCTTTGTGTTACTGTTAATGTCTTCTAAAGTAATGTTTTTGCATCTTTTTCCAGTCAAGCACTGTAATTTATTGATACAGCAATGATACAGGGACATTACAAAATTTGAATGTGTGTTAAGCCATTCCTCACTTGGAGTTTCAGGGAAGCTGAGATGTTATCCAGAACAGCGGGCTTGCATTTTCATTGCAGTTTTGAGGCATCCATAATCACTGTGGAATAGGTCATTTGCAATAACACTTAACAGGCCCCAGAAGAATCAATTTCCTTTTGTCACTCAGTGGCCAATGATTGTTGTAAACATCTCAACTTGAGGCCAGAAAAACCTTGGACACAGCACTAAGTCAATGGCCTGTCGTGAATCACATGGTGCTGTTACACCAGCAGCAGTCTGTTAGTAAAGACATTATGTCCAGTTATACTCTCCAACCTCCCTAGGCATAAAGCAGTTGCCATTATATCCTGAAATTGCTTTTGTGACTTTTCGCAAAAAAATAATACTTGATGCCCTGTGTTGGCTGTCAAAATATTGTGCCTTGGAAATGAAATTATAAATTCACTTAACAGTTTTTACACAATGTGTTTTTATGTCGTTAATTTCCCATATCTCTTTCTTTTCTAGTATACATGCCTGATGAAGATGCTGTTCTTCAAGATTCCATCACTGAGGAAGATGGAGAGAACGACACTCAAACTGAGGAGGAATGCTCAGAGAAGACCAGCCCCAAACTGTCTGAGGACAAAGAGCTAGACAACAAGAGCACTAACACTTACAGTAACCAAAACTCTCCCATTAGTGTCGTGTCCAATCAAGAGGCAGAATTGGAGTCACGCCTTAGCGACAGCAGTGACAGACTTTCAGACTTCAAAACCTCCTCGCCACCTGAGAGCCAGAGGGATGAGGAAAGTCGCAGCTCCAAACATAAAGACGAGATGGGCAGTAGCTTGGAGAAAATGAGGGCAGCCTATGCAAACTTTCTCTCTGATTCCTACTGGACAGGGATAGGAATGGACTTGAAAATGGGCAAAAACACCAGCAAAGCGAACTGTGACAGCACCAACGGAAGCACCAAGAGTGAGTTTGATTGGCACCAGGATGCACTCTCTAAGACCTTGCAGCAGACAGTTTCCCCAAAGCCTGCATCTAAACCTAACCTCTTTAGTTCCGTCCACTTATACAGGCAAACCACCAAACCCTGTGGCTCGGTGTTCACAGGAGCCAGCCGATTTCGCTGTAAGGATTGTAGCGCTGCTTATGACACTCTTGTGGAGCTCACAGTCCACATGAACAAGAGTGGACACTACCAGGACAACAACCACAGCAAACAGAATAATTCTTCTGCCTCATCCTCTAAATCTAGGAAACGCAATTTGCAAGATATGGAAGGGAAAGAGGATGCACAAAAAGTTTTGAAGTGCATGTTCTGTGGCCACTCTTTTGACTCACTCCAAGATTTGAGCGTCCATATGATTAAAACTAAGCATTACCAAAAAGTGCCTTTAAAAGAGCCAATCCCAGTAATCACACACAAATTGTTGCCACCAGCAAAGAAACGGGCGTTTGAAACAGCAAGACCTTGCTCGCCTGACTCTACAACTGGTGTATCGGGCTACACTGAGGCTCAGAGGGCAGCCACCATTTCAAATGCTAACAATAATCGCTACGGCTATCAGAATGGAGCGAGTTATACTTGGCAGTTTGAGACATGCAAGTCTCAGATTCTTAAATGCATGGAGTGTGGAAGCTCCCATGACACCCTCCAGCAACTCACCACACATATGATGGTTACGGGACACTTCATCAAAGTCACAAACTCAGCCTCTAAAAAGGGTAAACAGTTAGCACTTGACCCCCTGGCCATAGAGAAGATACAGGGTTTAGCTGAGCCTGCTGCCAGTGACACTGAGGGAGAAAAGGTGTCTCCAAAAAATGCTTCCCCTGGGAGGAGTGAGAAGGATTGCCAGGGGGAAGGCACATCAGACAAATTGGAAGAAACTGAAGCTAAAGATGACAAGCAAGAGAGGGAGGATCAAAAGGCAGCCAATGGTGCTTTTAAGTACCCTTATCTCCGTGAGGAGGATCTCGAACAGGACTCAGGTGGAGGAGGGGACATTCTTAAATCTTTAGCCAACACAGTGGCCTCTGCCATTAATAAAGCTCAAACGGGGACACCAAGCTGGAGTGCCTACCCAAGCATTCACGCCGCCTATCAGCTCTCTGGCATCATCAAAAGTGCTCCACTCTCTGCATCTCCGCTCGCTCAGCTAAAGCAGACATTTAACCACAAGCTGAGACCTATTGCCCCAAAGGGGAAGTTATACCATAGTGCTATGGGAGTTGAGGCTCCCCAGGGACAGCATCAAAATGTGGACATCAAAACAGAAAAGGTTGGCATTAGCGATGGTAAAGAAAGTCAGAATATTAGGTTTGATCTGGTGGAGAATGATGACAGCGATTGTCAGGATGATTCTTCTTCCTCTTCAAAGGTTGATGCAGACTATGTGAATGAAGGGAGTGAGGCGATCAAAGGGAAGTTGAGCCCAGATTTCTCTGACAGAGGCAAGACACCAAGCCCCTCTGCCAGCAATGGACGCAGCACTACTTCAGAGCCTCTCAGTGACATTCCGGATATTCTTGGCATAAACCCGCTTAGTGCACTGCAGTCAGTTCTGAACAATCACCTGGGCAAAGCAAATAAGCCCAATAACTCAAGAGTAGATAAACTCTCTTCTCATACCCAGTCTATTTTTGCTGACATGAACCGTAGCAGCGAGAAACCTGCTTTAATGCTTGGAAATCCTATAAAAAATAGGCCTGATAATACCTTTCTCTTTGTTAGCGATGACCAACCAATAGACCTGACAAAATCTAAAAACGGCAAACCAGGTTCATCACTACTACAACCCTCCACCCCAATGCCACAGAAATATGCTCTGTCTGACATAGCTGATATGGTCAAAGTTCTTCCGAAAGCCACAACACCAAAACCCTCCATACCATCAAGAATCCCCACTATGAAACTGGAATCAGATGTCAGGCGCTTTGAGGATGTGTCCGCCGAGGTGTACTCTGTGCACAAGCGTAAAGGTAGACAGTCCAACTGGAATCCTCGCCATCTTCTCATCCTGCAAGCTCAGTTTGCCTCCAGCCTCTTCCAGACCTCTGAGGGGAAATACTTGCTCTCAGACCTCGGCCCGCAGGAACGGATGCACATCTCCAAGTTCACTGGATTGTCCATGACCACCATAAGCCATTGGTTAGCAAATGTAAAATACCAACTGCGGAAAACCGGAGGGACCAAATTTCTGAAGAACATGGACACGGGCCATCCGGTCTTCTACTGCAATGACTGCGCTTCCCAGTTTAGGTCACCGACCACATTCATTTCCCATCTAGAATCCCATCTCGGGTTCCAAATCAAAGACATGTGCAAAATGCCAGTAGAGCACCAGACAAAAGTAGAGGAGCCAGAACTGTCAAAGGTCCTCAGTGTCAGAGCCACAGAGGCTCTAGTCACAGAGGAGGACATTGACGCAAAGTTCAAATGTAAGCTCTGCTGTCGGACATTTGCGAGCAATCATGCAGTCAAACTCCATTTGAGTAAAACTCACAGCAAATCCCCTGACAACCATTCACAATATGTGGAAATGGACAAGGAGTAGCTTTTCATATTAATGTCACTTTTTTCCTTCTCTTCCTTTTTTTATTTTAATACACGGGTCAGATATTTCAACCATTTTTCAATTAGCGTTGTGTAGTGTGCATCATTATGATGTTTAAAACATTTCATGGAGTACAGCAAAGACACACTGGTTAGAAATTGTATAAGGAAACACTAAGAGATACTTTTGCACCCTGCTCAAATGCATCACCAGTAATTAAATGTATTACTGCTTGAAGAAACATAATTGCTGATGTTTGCATGCAATAGCCCTGGCTATGACTACTATTTATTTGTATGATATGTCAAGTTTCAATTGTATTTCAAAGACAAAGTAATGGAGTAATTGTACTTTCCAACTTCTGTGATACAGTACACCTGCATAAATGTGCAGCTGATACAACAGGAAGCCCGACACACGATAACGCACATGCAGACCTGTACAGTGTATTGCTATGTAAAGATGTTTTGTGCTGCAATGATAGAAGAGAAAAAAAAGCACTTTAATAAATGTTTAATCACCAGTTTAGACTCTGATTCTGTACATGACTCAAAAATAGCTAGGCTGTTTGGCAACAAAGATATTTCACATGTAAATATATTTTAGAAGAAAAAAAAAAGTGTGTTTCATGCAACAAGGATAAAAGCAAAACAGATGATACCTGTGATACATGCACCTTTTTTACTTATTCAAATAAAGAGATAACATTTGATAACTGCTTGCATTATTTTTTCCCCTTTTTTAGGTTGTCTCTTTAATCCATTTAATAGATATAAAGACCTACGTAGTGAGATTAGTGTTATACACAAAAAATATTATTCTATCATATTTTGCCAATATGCCAGTAGTGGTAATGCTTTTTTAAAAATTCTTAATAGTTTCCCTGTAAGGTTCCTAGAAGAGCAAGCTCATTTCTGTATATGGAAAGTAGAAATATGTTTGAATTGGTACATAATACAGTTCTACATCCATTTCCAGGAAAATCCTGTCTTTTAGTCAGCAGGACACGCAAATGTGACATTAGCCTACAGGCAAACATACTGTTCAACTTATATAAATATAATAAAGTTGCCAATAATAAATGAATAATGAATTGAATTTATGAGCCTTTGTTTTAAGTAAATTCCTATTTTTTTATGCCTAGTTCTTTCCAGGAAACTAGACAAAATTATTAAGAAAATATTTAGACCCATAAAGCATCTTTTTCAGCATTCTTTTTCTATTTAAACTGTTTATATGCTATAAGTTTTTCAATCCATGGAAACCTCTATAAGACAAAGTACAACATCCTCATTCTGTACAGTACACTGCATTCTTTGTTACCTTATGACTTTTAGATACACCTCAAAGATATATCTTCTTGTCAGACTTTATTGCTTTCCTGTGAACGCCACTGCTGTTGCTGCAAAATGGTATCATAACAATTAAACATATTTCCTCCAGCTCTATTATTTCAAGGCTATTAAAAATAATTGCCTCCTAAATTCATAAACATTTTATGCAATTCATCTCTTTTCAAGCAATCAAGTCCTCAATTACCTCCACCCATCAAATCTCTATTTTATAACGGGCAACTGACATTTGATGGTAAATGGGAAAAAGCACACAAGCACAGTGGTGATTTGAATGCTGTGACACCAACTTGCCCCCTATTGTTGGAAATGAGCAGGCAATCACGTTGTTCATCAGATGACTCCTAATGCAGTTAAAGTATTCAGCTATAATTTCTCCCTGCATTTATAATTACTGTCAAAGACCACACACCTCAGTGAGCAGATTAAAGCTATAAATTATTTAGTGCCTTTCTTCACCGACGGATCTCTGATTTGTCTGTTGGGCCATTATGTTTTAGAGGAGCAACTTACTCTAAATGGAAGCGAGCATTGTTCTTAAGCTGCAGCAGAAAAAAAACACATGAATGCTATTGCTTTTTTTTTGGTTTTATTTCAAAGCGAGGCTGCTTTTTGCTAATGGAATGGGACCTATTGTAACACAGAATTGATCAATTTTGATTCTAAATGTATTTTATTGTTCTTAATCTTTATCTACTGCATTTCCCTATACGTACAGTTATTCAGAGCATATATAGGTTACAAGGGCATTTTGAGGATTCAGCACAACCTAGTAGAGATTTACCCAAGGCTAACCAAAGAGAAAATGCTATCATCAGTGCAATCACAAAAGGAAATTAGATGTCTCTGACCATAATTTGCTCTAATAAGTCAAAGTCAATGTGGGATTTATTGTTAGTGCACAAACATGCTGTATGACCTATACAGCATGATGTAAATAAAGCAAAATGTGTACGATTAATATGATTCTGATGTAATCACTAATTATTTAAAGGTGCAGAAGGTGTAGTGGGCAGAAATCGAAATAGCGGCGCCCATTTTTCACATAAACATAATGCTCTGTAATAAGAATACGTGACGTATTAAATGCTGATATGCTTCAGGTAATGCATCGTAGGTAATTCAATGAAATAAACATTTTTTTGTTGCTTTACATAAATTCATTTTGCGTGTTTGCATATTAACACAGTTAATCACACCATATATCTAACATGTCACTGCTAATTACAGTCAGCTTTCTGCTGTTGTACACACACACACACACACAATCTTAGTTTTAAACTGATTATGATAGACATTAAGCATTGTAACATGCTCATATGTGGACACAGTGTATGTGAAAAAGTAAACTCAGTGTTGGCCTGAGCGCTGGGCACGTGACACATCGATAAAGATGGACTGCACCCGTGCATCCTCTTAATCAAAAAGCAAAATTAATAAGAAGAGAATGGATTTAGCCATGTCTGAGACCTTTTGTTTCAAAGAAATGTCTCTAAATATAGTGAAGCCAATCAAAATGTGCAGCCCACACTAATATAATTTATTATTTTCACTATTAGCATCATTGATTTTAGTCAAGCTGTGAAATTAATTTGAAATGTCTTACAGCTTCAGAAATGTTTCACAGTCTGACCTACAACATCAGAAGTGCTTCCATTTTTCCCAGCTCTGGAGTTCCTTTCTAAATCAGCTCTAATAGCTTAGCTGAAAAATCAAATTATGCACATAAGTACACTTATGCATTGCAGACGCAGTGAAACCCGACCTTAGCAAAATTGACGCCAGCTCGCATTTGCAAATCCTTTGTCAATCTGTCATTAAACATGCTATCAAATAATGATAAGTGTACACTCCTTGCTTGCACTAGCGTGCGTCTCCCTGATGCTGATGTGCTGTAATAGGGCAAATGTGCATCAGAATTTGCCTGCTTGGATACACACAAAACATTTACACTGTGTCTGACTTTGCTTCGCCCTGTGCCAGGCAAGCATGGATTCTCTGCATCATCTGGCCTGTAAACCAGAGGACGCAGGGCAGGGTAGGGGAGGCGGGAGTATGGGCGCTGGTGGTGGGGGGAGTTCAAAATGTTCATCACACAGCAGCAGGGTAATGACGAGCTCATGTGTTTAATGAAGGGCTTTAGAACTTATAGCTATAATGACCCACATCCTAACTCCCTTTTCTCCCATTTATTCTCCCCAAAGTCCTCAGGTTATTATGTCCCTCTTAGAAATATCCCAGAAAGAGCATTACATCTCTTCATTCTTTTCCACTGCGATTGCAGAACATTTCATTGTCCTTTTACCTGCATTGTACAATTGCAAATATACTGACAACACATTAGTTTTAAATGTGGAGGAGCAAATGCTTGGAATATAAAAGTAGTTCAAAAATGATGCACCTAAATGCCATACTTCTGCTTCTTTTCTTTTCTTTTTTTTTTTTTGGTCAATAATATGCTGTAAAAATCAGCTTCATAATGAATTCTGCCTCCTGAGATTGTGAGCTCTACAAGACAAAGAAGAATGCATGTACGCCTGCTCTCTAGCATACATCACATCTTCCAAATAGCCCATAGTCCTCCACTGTTAATGGTGTTGCTTCAAATATGCTAATTAAGCAAAAATAAGTGATGAATGGAATACATTTGATCAATCAAGTAGGCCTAAGCCCCTGGTGCTGCATATTCATTGTACATCATGAATATGAAACCAAAGTCATTTATCAAATATCAGTTGCACATTTGTATCTTATTAATCATACATGCTGAAACTTCTGTCTTGTCAAAAAAGCTGAAGGTTGATGAAGCACTTGCAAAAAGGATTAAACTCAGGGAACTCGGGGTAGCGCTTCAGTTATAATGCATGAGATATTTTCAAACTTCCAGAATCTTAAATAGTCGGTTGATCCTCGCTCCTGATAGTGCTGAGATATTTCTAACCCTTCATATGCTTCACTTTTCTTTTTGACATTCCCTTGTAACAAATGCTTAATAATAACAGATATTCACTACTTCTTCGTTGATTATGGGTCGTTGAATAATGTTTTAACTTTTGAGCTTTTGTAAGTAAGCCAGATTTTGTGTAATATATAATTTTGTAGGTTGAATTTCAACAAAATGTCTATTTAAAGTTAAAAAAATGTAAAGCCCTAATATTTAGCATTTAGAAGATATAAACATTTTATAAGACATAATATTGTAGTACATATAGAGTATAAAGACAAACTGAATGATGGTATAGACAAACACAGTTGTAGCAATATAAAATATGTCTACAAAATACAAGTATTTATATGCTGCTTATACTTATACCAAATATTGGGAATTAAGAGTGAAATATTACCAAACTGGGCAGGTTAGACTACATGTCACTGTGAAGCATCATATTTTTCTGTAATAATAGGAATCTATAGCAGAAACGTAAATGAAAACTTGATTCATACCAGAACAAGTGAAGAAAAGATGATTAAATAAATCAAATTTAAATATATTATCATTATATAAAATGATGCCATTAGCTGTGGGAAAACCTTTGTGTAACAATGTGGGGAGGTTTTCCATTCCATCACATAGTGGATGAGAGAACTAGCACTTGATTGCCAGCAGTTCATCAGTGCATCCTTCATATTTGTCACCCAACCCGCCTCGAGGCAGCGTGCTAGCTCAAATTGAAGCTGACATCTTCCAAATATGAAAGCAACAAATCACACATTTTTATTGGGCTTAATCTCCAGCCTAGCCCCTTGCAGACGTCAGCACAATCATGGACGCTGCTCTAATTCTTGCCGACTGGCTGCTTGTGCCTCCCAAGCATCTCGGACTCGCAGAGCAAAGGCAAATGCCCAGATACCAGAGACAGGGGTGACACCTAGCTTATTAGGAGGCTTTAATATGACGGTAAGAACATGTGCAACCCGTGTAACAGGACTGTACTTGGAGTAATCCGTGGATGAGCTGTAAATAGAGATTGCACGCTGGAACATATTGGAATCCTGTGACAGTTGAAACATGGAAGTCCTTTTGACTCATTGGATTATTCAGTTGTTTGACTTGTACATTCACATTTGATATTTGTAATGATTTACCCCTGAACTTTTAGCAGGCAGTTATTGGTGAGTTACGTTGGCAGCATGATAGCTCAGTGGGAAGAGCATTTTCAAACCTGAGGGTGAGCGGTTCGATTTCCAGTCCTGGCAGGCTACATGTCGAGGTGTCCTTGGACAAGACACAGATACCCCATACTAGCACTGATATGTACTGTCTGGCAGCTGTCCAACAACAATTCCCCCAAGGGGACTAATAAAGTATCAATTATCATTATTATTATTATTCTTAAGACGAGACAGTTCTAACCCTTTCTACTATCTTTCCCATTTGTTGTTGTCCACATCCAAACAAAACTAATACAAAAAAGTCTTAATTCAAATTTATCTCATCTATGTGAAATTCAGTTCAACAGTAAAGGTAGCCAATGCATGGTAACTAATTTGCATTTATGGGGATCTACAAATATAGTTTTTACTTACCTTGTTGCCAGGTAGAGCCTAAAAAGTAGCTTTAGAAGGTTCATACTGTTAAATTGTTTCAAATACAGTGGGCATAAAATTTGATTATCTGTGAGGAGCAAATTAATTAGTATGGAAAAAGCAAATTCTTGATGGAGGCCCAGCTTATGATGTTTTTAAGAAATGTGTAACTGAGCTCCTCGGCTACATCCTGTGCCGTGTGGACAATAGAGACACACAGCTCTCCAGAACCAAACATATCCTAGCAGGAACCATAAAGACTTACTGCTGGGAGCAAACAGAAACCCAGTCACTTTTTGTCAGATTCTAGCCAAAAGAACGCCATTTTTTGTGTAAGTCTGATACTAGAGAGTGCCAGCGTGTGTGACAAGGGGGCTTTAAATGTTCTTCAAAGATAAACTGAACTAAACAGCCAGTGCCAAGAGGAACAAGATAGCAATTGACTACAGCTCTCTGCAGGACCAGGCACCCACTAGATATATTGTTGGTGTAATTTCCACCTCGACATTGGCTATAGAGAAAATTCAGTTTGTTTGGCCACCACTCACACTGCTACACTGTCTTCTGTTAGTAACTCTTACCTTGTGCACAAAGAGTAGAATTTTTTAGATGTCTATTGTAATATTGTGTTTGTAATTTAAGCAGAGATGCTCATTCTACAACCAATTTAGCATTTAAAATCATTATCCAGTGTAATTATGCTAGCCAGAGATGTGCTGTTTGACAAGCTGTGGGGGGGTTGTGCTTAGGACACAACGCCTCCTGGGTGTTTGCAAAATGTTTGGAAAATGTCAGGACATGAGTGGGTACAAATAAGTAGCTTTGTCTCCTTTTTTCTTTAAAACTCCTATAACACTGATCAACAAATTCTCAAAAACATTTTGTCACCTTAATAAAAGTGAGTGTCTTTAGTTAAACTTTACTCACTGAACACGACGGTGGAATCAGAATTCGTCTGTCACGTAAGGTTTTAGACAACAATATTCTGTATTATTGTATTATATCCTGCATAGGGTGGTTCATGTGTCTGTCAATGTAAAAAACCAATATGAAGCCGGTTGATACGCTGGTTGATACGCCCTCCTTTCCTATTGGTGGAAAATGTAGATAGGCATCAAAACCAACCAAACTACAAATACAAAAAACTACATCATTTTCATTAAATCTGTACATGATACAACAAATATAAAAATTAAAAAAATACATCATTTTTGTGATCAGCAGGTCAAATTCCATAAGAATATCCAGGTAGCAAATATCATGTTAACCAGTGTAGACAATATTGATGTTAAATAAATATTAATATATGTGAGGGGGGGTGCACAACACATAATTGTCACCTGAACTCCTCAGCTCTACGAAACGTTTCAGTGTCTTTTAGATTGTTTGGTTTTACGGCTTCAAACTTTACCGTTTTAGTTCAGTCTCAACACTGTATTTTTGCGTATGCAACAGGCAGTTTTGCTGTTGTTCTTTTTTAGGCGCAAACGCTCTAAAAGTCAACTGTGTTACTGCATTCATGTCGGGTCAGGATGGGAATAGTTAATAAGTAATAGAACTGATTCAGCATTCAGCACTGTAAATTTGCAGAACTTAAAACTAAAACATTGGCTTAAAATTGCCAGACAGTATATCACCTGTAACCTTATAGAATATATCGTCAATGAATGTATTGTTACTGTAAAGATACTAACTAGAGCAGCTTTAATAAATCAAGTTAACTTTTAATAGTCACAAAAGATCAGTGGAACATTCTTTGAAGCAAATGAGGCATCGATGGCATTAGCTGTGCCTTTTTAATGAAATGACTGGTCTGTAGCACAGCTCTAGATAGACAGACAGACAGACAGACAGACAGACAGACAGACAGACAGATAGATAGATAGATAGACAGATAGATAGATAGATAGACAGATAGATAGATAGATAGATAGATAGATAGATAGATAGATAGATAGATAGACAGATAGACAGATAGATAGATAGATAGATA
>JAUMHL010000028.1:22869091-22904786 GCA_032362345.1 Sandelia bainsii | reverse complement strand
CCCCCCCCCCCCCCCCCCCCCCCCCCCCCCCCCCCCCCCCCCCGCGAGAGAGAGAGAGAGAGGAGCAACCTTCACAACTTTCAAGCACACATAAAACTTCAGTTGTATTTTTAAAGGTGCAAAGGGAAGTCACCATACTCAACCGAATCAACATTTCAAAGTCTTCATGGAGCCCTTGACTTTTGTGGCAGATCACAGAGGATTGGCAAGACTCATTTACATTGTTCAGAAATCTGCCTCTGGTCTGCCTTGAAAAGAAAAGATACCCTTTACAAGACTTAAATATAACCTTTTGCCTCATATTCCATGGAGGGAAAATGTTAAAAATACAGTTAGGAACATAAAGTGCTACATATAGTATACAGTATTAATTCTCTTAATTTGTCCTCATTTTAAGTGTCTGAGGTCTTAAGATATAAAAAAAAGAGAAGTTTGAGTGACTCCTTGAGTAAGCCAGATCTGTGGACCTGTCAGCTGATTAGTCCTCTTGATTACCATTTATAAGAGGCCCCAGTACTCTATTATTTGCATTCCTATTTAGCCATGATTTTGCAGAGGGCACACTATGATTAAACTTGTCAAGAGGCCTGATTGACAGGGTCAAATCTTCACATTCCATTCTGCTGAAATGAGAAGAAGGAGGAAGAAAAAAAGAAGAAAATAAAACAGACACTGGATGTGTCAGCTTCCCTCTTCCTTTCGTTTTCCGCTCTCATGCTTTGCAAGCCCCCCTCATCCCTGCACCCCCCCGCCCTGTGTCTCCCACTCCTTTCCTCCCTCCCTCCCTCCCTCTGTTTCTCTCTCTCTCTTTCCCTCTTACAAACTCGGTCAGGAATGTTTTAATTTTGGGGATAGATTCTGCCTGTCAAGCGAGGCTGGATGGCCTGTAGTTCAGACGATGAGATGTGATGGGTGTAAAACAATAAAAAAATAAAAAAAGAGAGAGTAGGAGATGGGAGAGAACAAAGAGGAAAAGAGCTCACTTTATTGGACAGATTTAATTACACTGAATAGAGATTAAGGCATGCAATCCACTGAGGTGTGAAATTAACCCTTGATTACTGATGAAGCTCTGAATAGAGGCTGAAAACAACAGTTAGAAGAGATTGACCACTTGGTAGTGGTAGTTAATTCACTTTTTTTTTTTTAAGAAAAAATCCGAATAGGTAATGTTAACATGCATAAATGAAAAAGGATAGGTAACTACATTATTAACCAGGCTGAAAACGCTAACACAGAAGAACTTGACATGATCTGAAATCAAGCAGCTTGCTTGCATCAGAGATTACTAACCTTTCTGTTAGGCTGAGTTCTTTCCCCCGGAGGGGAATGGGAACACAGAAAACACTAAACAATTAAAAATGCAAAAATGAGTTGATGCAATCTGCTCACTCGAGATGACGCTGGGCGCTTATTCTCATAAAATCTCACTGGATGAAATCTATTTAGGAAACGCTGCTGTGAATTACAGATACCTGAAAGAAAGGGTTTTTATATTTCAACATAAATCACTGTCAAATATTTCTAGATAATTCATACATGTTTGGTGCACTTCAGTTTATTCATATGGCACTTTTCAAAACAATGTTGCAAAGTGCTCTACAGTGCGAGACTAGTCAAGTAAAAGAGCAACAACTTATAGCAAAAAAATGATGAAATAAAGGACTAAAAATGTCTTATGAATGAAGCCATCGTTTCTGACGCAGTGGTGTTTAGTCATCTTCACATCAGCACACATTATCAGCCAGTCAGCCAGGAGGGAAATGGGACATCCTCTCGTTCAGACCTGATGTTCACAACTCAGAGACAGCCAAATGCACTGCCCCGCCAAGGCTAGCTGTTCGTATAATTAGCAGTAATTAATGAACAGAAAGCAAAGGCTCGTTTGTATTTTAAATTATCTTAAATGATCCCATTAGCACTTGTCATAGTCCTGTACACTAAACAGCGTGAGTTCAATTAGATTATTATCTTATTTCTGTGTCATGATGCCACATTTGAAGTCTTCCAGTTGTGCTTTCTTTTTTCAAATTATCTGCAAGACGGCTCCATCAAGTCTTTCCCACACCATAAGGTGTCAGGTCCGTGCACTGAATGACAAATATTCTGAAATATTCATGTTTTCTGACGGTTTTCTGTAATACACTTTGCTCTCTCTTCTATAGAAAGTGTTTAGTGAAGTGTATTATATTGGGGAGCTAGGCTAAACCACCACTGCCTACCTCTTATCCCTAACTGTGCGTGCATGACAGCATGCATACAATAAAATATGTACCCTGTCTTGTACGTTTCATTTCCGGGGCTGAACGGACAAGGGAGGAGGACAGAGAGGAGAAATAAAGTGCCATAATGAATCTAAAAGACATAACTCATTCTGATCAAACGCACTCAGGGATGAGTCATGCTCCGGTGAACCCTTCTGACCACTGATGGGTCTACAGCAGAGAAGAGGATGAGGCGGGATTGACGAGCACTCATAAATTCTAATTATTCCCAATGTATGCGAGGCTGCAATTGGCCGTCCTCACAGTGGTGGCCGGTGATGGCTTTCTCTAACAAACCCCCCACCCCCTCCCCTCTCAGAATGTCCCCTCAGACTTGTTTTTTTCTACTGTTTTTTTTTTATTTTTTATGAAGAGCTCTAGCTGTAAAGCTGGGACAGGAGCTACAGTGTAACGCAGAAGGAATGAAAGCAGCAGGTCGTGCAGTTGGTGCAGATGCGAGAAAAACACACCAGCTCCTGCTCTGCTGCTGGGAAAAGAAAGGTATGATGATCAATTAATCCAGGCAGTAATTGGATGAGTGTGTATGTAAAGCGGTAATGCTGTAATGAAAGTCATCCATTGTGCACATTCTCTCCCTGGCCGGTGAACCATCCCCCTCATCATCCTCTGGATCTCAGGTGCTTAGCCATGCAAATCTGTCTGACAGCCCAGTACATCTCTGTCTGCCTAATTGGACAGTATAGAGTTGTTTATGGATATTGCAGACATTTAGGACTCAGTTGGGGGCTGCTCAAAAATCATTAGCAAACGGCCCCTGTTACTGGACTGTCAACTTCACTTCACTGACGTCAAAGCACTGCGAAAAAAAAAATGTTTATCTCTGTCAGCAACAGGAAGAGGCTCTTTTTAAATGGAGCAGTATAACTTGCTGAACATTCAAACATGTTATGAAATGAGAGTATGTGGAGCTGAGCAGCTTGTTATATCACTCCCGCCGCTAGTTTTTGATGTGTAAGCGAGGTGGTGTTTTTGTTAATTAGAAAAACACTGTAGAGTTTGCAATGGTGGATATTTACATAGCTTTAGATGAAAGGTGCTAGAATACACTGTATGACTCTCTTCCCAATATTAGGTTTTAGTGCCTCACACTCCTCTTATAATGAATGTTTTGGTGAACTTAAAGCTGCTATAGTTCATATTGTTATATTAACAACTGATCAAATGAGCAAGCGTACATGAAAGAAGTTGCTCATACCAACAAACCTGCAAAAAATGATCACCCAGTTCTGCAGTTTCTGTCCGTTTTATGTAACGTCGTAACATCTTCCAGCTAATTGTTGTGTTCGGGCCCACAGCTTGTTATGGTTCACTCTCATTTGCATTGTTTCCATACACAATAGGCAACTGTTCGCAGGGAAATCTCTAAAAAACCAATCATATGCTACCTGCACACCACTATAAAGCAGACGCACAGTGTTAGCGAGTGAAGTATTTAACAGCTAAGACTGTTTGCTGGATGTGTAAATAGGCAACTGTTAGCTTGATAGTTCATCACATAGACTTAAACTTTAACCCCATGGCCAAATAATTAGTCAATACACAATTGAAAATTTGTTTTTAACTTATCTCCTGTACTTTATTCACATCTCCTATTCATAGGGTTTGGTTGAAGTTAATCAGAAATTACATAAACCAATCAGCTACAACATAAAAATGTAAACTTTACTTTACTTTACTTTACTTTACTTTACTTTACTTGGCAGATGCTGTTATCCAAAGCGACTTACAAGGGGAAGACACACGCAATTACCATTCGGGTTCTGTAAATAAACAATGCACATGCACCCGGTCGTCCACATGATATAAAAGAAAATTAGAATTCGATTCATCAGACCACCTTCTACCCTTGCTCCATGGTCTAGTTCTGACGCTCACATGCTCAATATGCGCTTCCAGCTGTGGACAGGAGTCAGCATGGGTTCTCTGACTGGTCTGTGCAGCCCCATATACACAAAGTTGTGATCCACTGTGTGTTCTGACACGTGTCAGTCATGGCCAGCATTACATTTGAGTTACAATAGCTCTTCTATTGGATGGGACGAGATATTCTTCACTCCCCACGCGTATCAAGGAGCCTTGGGTGCCTGTGACCCTGTCACTGGTTCACTAGTTGTCCTTTCTTGGGCCACTTTTGATAGGTACTCACCACTGCCTACCAGGCATACCAGGAACACCACACATGCTCCGACCCAGGTGTCTAGCCATCCCAATTTGGCCCTTGTTAAAGTCGCTCAGTTCCTTAATCTTGCCCACTTTATAATAAATCCCAATCACTAATCTCTAATACAACTAATTTGGACTGTTGTTCTGACAAAGCGAACAATTTGTAAATATCACCATGGATTTGTGGGAATTTGTGACAATAACAGTTGCATGTTTTTGTTGACATTTCATAGATTAAACAATGAACTGAATAACTTAAAAAAACTGATTAATGAAGATAAAATAATCAATATTAACATGATTTTTATCAGGTATAATCAGGTTAACTCTTTAATTTAGATTACTAGGGTGCTAACTTTTACCAACTAGCAATAACACAAAGTAGAGCTGAGGGTGTGGGAAATGTCATTAGTTTTGCAGAACTTCAGCAATAACTAATGAAAAAATAAAGATTTTGACCTAATGATGTTGCTGGAGAAAACATCAGGACATTGCCAATGTAATTAAACTTTGCCCTCCAGGGATGTGGGAAATGTAGCAAATTTCATGGAAATCTAAGTCGATTTGTGAAGACTTTTCACACAAAACAAAAATGTAAACATCATGGTTGTGCTAGATAAAAGGTCAGGGGATTGTGATTCATAATGGAGGCTATGAAAGTCTGTTCAAAATTTCACTTGGCAATCCATCCGTGCAATAGTAGTTGAAATATTTTAGTCTGGATCAACGTAATGAACCGACTTTGCCAGATGAAGTAAGCAAACACACAAATATGCCTAAATCCACATTTGGTTCAGTACAGACAATATCTTTCTCTACCCATGCCTCACTTTTTGTTCTTTCACCAAAATATAAAAGTCGCCTTTTCTACATCAGGCAGCTCTGTGCAAACCCCCGACCCCCTCCCACTCGCTCCAAATACAAGCTGCAGGTTGGGCTTATGAATGTTCAAATTGAAGGCACTCTGATTTGCATGGCTGAACATGGTGAGGCAGGGGAACAGGTCAGAGGGACGCCAGACACAAGCTTTTAGAGGGATGAGGCTGTGCTAAGCTGCATGGAGGTGAGGTGCTCATTGCACTGGTGTGACCTCGCACGCAGCGTGAACAAAAGAGGAGCTGGAGGGCTCTGCTAAGATCACACTCCTAACAGATAGCCCGATGTATTGTACAGTAAACATTACAGAACATGCATGGATGACTATGATTAATCAAAGTTATTTATTGATACGCTTTTTTTTAACAACGTTTCAAAGACAAACCTTCAGCCAGCAGTAATGGACGTGTCATCAAGCTGTGGTCTTTTTACAGAGAGACCATTTCATCATTGCACGTGTATATGTCACGATGCAAATATAGAGGACGACTGACTGTGGATGAGTGACAACAAGAAGAAGAACTTTCTTGCAATGCACAAAAAAGTGATGACAAGACAAGGGTAAATTCAGAAGGTGGTGCTCACTCCAACTTGTTATTTTTTGTTCTTTCACATTCTGACTCCCCTTCTTTCTTTCTCCGGCTCTTCAAGCCATTCCATCTTTATAGCCGAACTAATCAATGGCAAACCAGTGTCTATTGTCTGTTCTGTGCTCAGGCCACTGCCCTCCTCCAGCACCCCCCATTACAGAAATGTTTCTTCCCATCAGTGCCTTTACTTATCACTTCCCGGGTGACATTGAACTTCCTATGCCCTGGCCGCCGAGACACATTTCTGAACTCACACAATTACTCTTCATCCCCACTAACAATTTAGTAATGAAGTATTGATTTCCAGATTCCTCTCTTATGGATGATATTAGATTTTGTTTGATAAACTGTGCCTGGGCCTCTAATCTGCACTGTCCCTTTTCCCACTGTCTGTAAAACAAAGTGCCACTGGAGAGATAATGACCAGGGAACATCGATGAACTCATTTCATCAATTTGTAACACTTGACAATGAAAAAGGGCAGGCATTTTTCAAGCAGCAATGTCAAAGTTTATTGCTCTGGGTACGGTCTTATTGGAAGCCAGACATCTTGAGCAGCGTTCAGCTCTAATTTATGGGCCCCAATGTGCCAGTTACTTTTAAAGGAAATGTTTGGATACTGGGAGGATATTAGTGTTGCACCTGGGTTGTCTGATTTCTAGAGCCACCAGGGATTCATATGTCATGTTAGAAAATACAAAAACAGCAGACAGGAGACTGAGTCTGTGGCTATTTGTGATGCAAGAAAATGCTGTTTGGGACATAAATCATGCTGAGATGTTACATGCAAGTCACACATGCACGGATGCACACTCCCACATACAGTAAATGCTAGAATTCCTATTCTCCTGCTTAAACTGTGTTTGTAGGCTATTGGATGCTCCATTACTAACAAAAACAAATATGTAAAGGTTAGAAGTTAATCTCTATTAATTTGCGCTGTGCATTTTTCAGTGCCTCTTCCCCCCAAAACATTCATACTAAAGACAGATAGAGTGCAATCCTTGTATGAGTAAATAAATCTCATTTGTTGTGTTGGTCTTTAAAATAAATATGGTGAACACTGATTTCATAAAGCATGGGTTATGCAGGCTTATGACGGTAAATAAATGTTATTTCTGTTTCCTAAAGCAGATTTAAATAAATCTAACCTAAGTTTTTAAAAACATAACCAACATGCCTGATCCTGGGCAACTTACAGTTGCTTGGATTCCCCTTAAATTGCAGTGAAACACACAGATCCTCAACAGCTGCATTGTGAACACGAGTCAACGCTAGAACACGAGTTTGCAGGACGTGTCAATCACCATCTTTATCACATACTTAAAATTCGCCCTTGTATCATTTGCAGCATCCAAAATAAAGCTAATGAACAACTTGACCCGAGTATGAAGCGTCACAGTAAGTAATGTTTTATCATTTGTCTTTAAAAGTCACTTGAATGTACCCTGGACATTTTTTGTAAGGAGCCAAACTTGCCAAAACGCACTGTGTGCACTCTTGAGGCCTAATAAACAACTTTCTTAATGAACAAAAACAACCTTGTTTTCATGCATGCTTGCTATCTTGCAGTCATCTTCTTCCCTGCTTTTCTCTATGTGTTGTTATACTTCTTTTTGAATAGTGGACAAAAATACCACGATATACCTTTACATAAAATTAGAAGACACAGACTCAAAGAAATCCATTCGCCAAAGTTGTTTAATGTTAGGTTGCATTCATTTTTAATACTGAAACAAAGACAATTCACATAACTCACAGAGTTACATACAGAACTAACAGAGAAATTCATACGTCCCAGTATGAGCTCACAGCTCCTTTTATTAGTTTATTCTTTATATTATATGTTTAATATGTGCCACTCTGTGGCCACAGAGATGGCAGTTTTGTCCTTAAATTCCATTTCTGCTTTTGCGAATTAATGTGATTCATGCTCAGTGTCTCAGGTCTGTTTCAAAGCTGTGAATGATAGATTATCATGTCATTTTCCCTCAGAATGAACCGTAATAACTTTGCTTCGTGTTTTAGTGCTAATTTGAACATGTTAGCAGGGTAAAAAGGTAAACAATGCTAACATGCTGATGTTAACATCAGCATGTTAGCATTGTCATTGTGAGAGCATTGCATGTAGCATTTAGCTAAAAGCTTGTTATACCTGGCTTTAATTAGCCTGATCTCATGGGCTCTGGAGTGACTTTATGAAACAGATTAATCCTGGTTTGGGTTGTTGGGCTCATCCATTGCTTGTCTGAGCTACCTTCTGGTCATCCATGACACCAGATTAGTCGCTGTTGTTCTCAGTAGCTGTCTTTTTTTCCCAGCTGACGTGTAACTGCTTCCAATTTGCAAAACTATGAAGCTGAGACGCCTCAACCTGTGTTTTTGTGATGCATAAAGAAAAACTGCAGAATTGTTGTCACTAGATTAGCTTATCTCTATATATGCAATGGAAACAACTTTGCACACATCACTCAATCAACTATTTTGTAGATTGTTGTGTACTTAGATTTTTGTATACTTTATATTAAAGTATATATGTGATGCATCTCCGTGTGCTCAATAACTCCAACATTGTTTTTACACTGCTGTGTTCCTCCTGTACACACAATTTATCTGGTGCAAAGTCAAATCATTTATTTCCCCTCATTCATCCTGATAGAACGAGAGACCCGAGGAACAACAGCCAATTTAGACTGAAAATCCCAGTTCAGCTCAGGGTAATCTGATTTTTCTGCTCCCCAGAAATCTACATGTATAGTGCTTATCAACTGGATTACTGGCAGGTAGGAAGAATAACCCAATTTGAGGTTACTTGTTTCTCTGTGTGTAGTATTCAGTGTCACATTGCATTAGAAGAGGAGGACTATTGCTTTGTGGAATAGCTGTGAAACTTCCTTGCATGTCGTTTTTTAGAGCTAGCTGCTATGTTTATTTATTCTTTTTTTTTTTGCATTACACCACCACATAGAAAAAATAAAATGATGAATGAATGTTGTTAAGAGGTGCATTTAAAAGAACATTGCAGGCCTGAGCACCTTACATTTTTTATTGTTCTTTTTTGAAGGAATCACTGTTTGTTTTCCTCCTTACTGCCAGACATTGTGGTGGAAGTGGCAGAATTTACTGGAGAGGTCACAGGCCCAGGGGGCCTCCCACTTTCATTTCAGCATGGACAAAAACAGGGCTGCTCCCAGACATCCCACCCTCCCCATTTAAAGACATTAGGTTGCGGTAAGGGATGACCAACGTCCACGTACCCTTATCACCACAGAGGTCAGTCTCCCTCAAACACGATCAGCAGCAAGGTGATTATTTGTAAAGGATGACACGCCAGTGTAGACACAGGAGAAATTATACTCCAGGGCCAATCACTGCTCTTCTCTTGTTTCTGGAGAGAGAGAGAGAGAGAGAGAGACTGTGCTTAATGTATAAATACTGTGGTGGGACACTATTCCCTTACCTAGTGAGTGACTATAAAAGAAACGGAGTGGAAACCATCAGGGATGCAGGGAGCCATGTCAGTTTCCTTTAGACACAGTCCTCTTAATATCTTTTAAAGGAAACAATCATCTTTCCTGATGAACCAAAATGTCCTATAGCAGCCAAGGTCAAGTACAGCAGGCCCACACACACATACACATAGACACACACACACACACACACACACACACACACATAGTTACAGTAAATTCATCATGTGTTCTGCTGTGCATTGTGTGTCTTATTTGGCTTTTTGTGCTGAAAAGCAAATGCTTTAAATGTGTGTCACATAAATTACATTAACATCCTAATATATCCTAAAATCACTTATTTAAATCTTGCTATTATATCTATAGTAAATTGTACTGTGTACAAAGAGTGTCCTTGTTAACAACTATGACGCATTATAGTCATTCATTCATTCTGGATTCTAACATGTTTCTGTTTTTATTAGTGCAAAAGCCAGAGAGACAACATGAATCATTATTATTAAGAAATACTGCATAAAATGACAATATAGCAAAATAAGGAACAAAACAACATACAATGTAACATGAAATGGTAATATCAGTCTGCAGAGGAACTGTGAATCAACTACTTTTAACACGTAAAGCATTGTGTACTTGTATACATTCTGAGGTAGAACTACAACAGCAGGGAGAAAATAACTACATCAGTAAATACATAAAGGCACCATTTCAGTTGCAGGGAAAATGCTGCACACATATCCATGCAACAATAACATAGCTATAATTATATATAATGATATATTTTCAGTAGTTCTAAACACATTTATTTAAACTTACCTGTAAGTTAATTTGTACATTTCTAGCTTTCAGTTGGTTATTCATACAGATATGCTTTATTTTCAGCTCTCTTTTCAGAGTAGTAAATGGTTAACAAGTACATTTATGCATCATAACAAAGGACTAATTAGTGGACTAACATAATGAATAGTGTATGAGGAAATTGAGTTCTGTACAAGATTTACATCTATACATGTGGAGCCCGAAAGAACATTATATGTATTTATTAATGCATAGAATGGAGTTTCTGAATTATCTGCATAACTTGGCTGAGTCCACATCACTCAGTAAACCTGCATCTCGAAACAGGCCCTAGTTGTAAATACACAGTTATGATCAGCAGGAACAACACAATGATTTCCATGTATAAATAATCAATGTCTAACAGCACACATTACAAAGTAATTCATAGTTACAGGAAGTGGACAGACATTTGGAATAAACAAGGATGAATGGATCTGTGTAATAATGTACAGTTTATTAAACATTTTGAACTGCTTATGCACATACAATAAGGTCTTAAAATTACCCATAAGGTTATGTTGTGATATAGATTTAAAATTGTTTTTTTTGTTTCTGTTTGATAGCATTTACAAGATATTTCTATTTTATGTTACCGTCTGCTGTAATTACATTTTTATAAACATGAATAGTGAGTTGAAAACTGTAAGTGAAACTATAAATGATTATATATTATAAATTATTACAATCATGTTATGTTGTAGTATCAATGCATTCATTCAGTTAATCTATTAACTGTTTAGCTTCAATAATCCCTGTTTAATATCACTTATGGATGCTTCATAGGAATTATAATTGTGACAAACGCATTAATAAACATTAAATGTTCTTAAGTCTGCTTGGAACTACACAATAGTTTGTTGTAAGCCATGCATCAATCATTTATATGCTGTGTAGAAATGCTAAATAAGGAGGGGATAACAGAGATGGACACAAATCAATTTTTGTGAAAACCGTTATTTCTTATAGACAATCTAATCTAAAAAACATTAACGTTATATTTGATTAAATTATTTCCTAGGTGTCATTGTATGCATATTTACTGCACTATAGCTCGTTGATTTGAACTGTAAGATGCAGAAACTCAGGAAAAAACAGTTACTTGGGAGGTGCCATGTCCTACCAATCACTCTCCCCTTCTAAAGGGGCTCCAATGGCACCTGAGGGGGAATCTCATGGCTGTCATCCCAGAAAGCCTGCTGCACTGATGCCTGCTTACCATCTGCTCCCCATATGAGCAAAAACAGGCAATTGTCTCAGAGAAGGCACCTCAATCACACTGTCATTGAACTAATATACTTTAACATGTTTTCTGTGTAGCTTTAGACAACAGCATGGTGGAATCTGCAATGCTGGAGCCAATGCTTTGGTTAAAATGATTGCAAGAAAGCAAATGGTTGCGTGTGCATGCAGTGTAGGTCGAGTACATCTGAAATGTATATCATAGCCCTGGCCTATCACAGCATGGACCTGGGCTCTGACAGAGAAAAAGGCAGAACAGTGGGACCCTGTCAGTTTTACACTTCCTGTAAATAACCCCTGCATGCTTTTGGTTTTATCATTCCCCCGCAAATGATTCCAGGCCCCTCCAGAGTCGACGAGAAATAGCATTATTTTATGGCATGGAAAAAAGAGGAGATAAAAAGAGAAGCCGGAGAGAGCAAAAGGGAGATGGGGCTAAAAAAGGTCCTTCAGGGAACATGGTGTAAATGAAGTTCCAGGAATGACACAGGCGAGCAATGAGGCATGGATGGAAAATATACGCTGCACATCATCGGATAGAGATGCCAGTGGAAATGGCTTCATTGAAGTGTCAGCCCTCATCCATCAATCAATCATCCGCAAGAAACAATAACGCTGCGGCGATGGGGCAGCTTTTATGGGGCTTACTCATGGGTATCGGAAACAGCACTTAAGTGTAGTTCTGACACTGGGAGAAAAACAGAGGTGAGGTGCTGAGCTTATTCCACATGCAGGTAGAACAGATAGGAGGGGTGACTAAGTATACAGTGCAGGCGAGCTCTGGACAGAGGAGTTTTTTAATCCCATAGCAGCAGTGGATTTAATCTTTTCTATGTCCCTTTTCTCCTGAATGTCTGATATGGATATTACTGTAAATATCTGTGGATATTTCTGTAAATATATTTACAGTTTAATTAAAAGCATAATATCCAACATTTGGTAATTAGTGGTGGCATGAGACTTGAAATCAGTCCTCACTTCAGGTGTTAGTCTAATGAGGTTACAATAAATAAGAAGCTAAAACACTTACAATACTGATAACTGGTGTTCTCTGATTGGTTAGAAGGGTGAGCCTCACTTAAAAAACTCTAGAAGGGAAAAGCTCTTGCACTGCTGCCAGGCTGTCTAATGACCTTGGGTCACTCTCCACATTAGAAGGTGTTTTGGACAATATTTCTAGAACAAATCTTAGGGAGAAGTTACATGTAGCTTTAAGTTACTTTGTTTGCATGTTTGTTTTTTACATATGTTGAAATGGAGGCAACATTAAGAGAACACAGCCACGACAGCAGCTCTATTAGGCTGTACTTAGGTCCCCTGGTGCTTTGAGCTCAACGCTTACATCAGCATGCTAACATGCTCTCTGTAACAAGCCAGCATGTTTAGCAATAATGTTCTTTGCTGTGTTAGCATGTTAACATTAGCTAATTTGTACTAGATGCAAAGTGCATCTAAGGCTGATGGGAATGTTATTTTGTTCATTAGTTAATGTCAATGTTATTGCAAGTATTTGGTCATAAACCAAAATGCTGGACTTGCTGGTGAAGTTAAAGGAAACGTCACTAGGATACATCATGTGGTAAAGTAATTGAGCACATTACTTAAGTCCAATAATACAGTTCAGGTCCACAAATAAAAAACCTAACTGTAATTTGTCTATGCAAGTGAAGGAGGCCATCATTAGGCAGCAAAAACATTGTGGCCAATACAACAGTTTGGAACATTGTTAAAAAGAAAGAATTAATTGACAACAGGAAAAAGCCTGGAGGATCATGGATGACAGCTGAAGTGGACGACTACAGAATTCTGTCCATGTTGAAGAAGAACCCTTTCACAACATCCAGTCACATCAAGAACACTCTTGAGGAGGTAAGTAGTGTCATAGTCAAAGTTTAAAGTTAAGAGACGCTTTATAAATGTAAATACAGATGCTTCACAGCAAGATGTAAATCACTGTAATAAAACTCAAGAACAGAAAGGCCAGATAAGACTTTGCCAGAAAACACCTAAAAAACCCTGACCTGTTCTGGAATCAGATTCTGTGGACTGATGAAACCAAGATTAACTTGTACAAGAATGATAGGATTGAGAAAAGTATGGAACAGCTCATGACCCAAAGCATACCACATCATTTGTCAAAGATGGTGGAGGCAGTGTCATGGCATGGGCATGTACGGCTGCCAGTTGAACTGGGTCACTGATGTTTATTGATGACCTGACTTCTGATAAAAGTGAGAATGAATTCTGAAGTTCATGGGCAATATATTCTCTGCTCAGATTCAAACAAATGCTGCAAAACTGTTGCTGCTTCATACTGCAGATGGATCATGACACAAAACATACAGCAAAAGCTACGAAATTCTACACTGGCCAAGTCAGTCATCTGATCGCAACCCAATAGAGCTTTTCGTGTCCTGAAGACAAGACTGAAGGCGGAAACACCCACGAACAAGCAGCAGCTGAAGGCAGGCACAGTAAAGGTCTGGCAAAGGGAAGAAGCTCAAGGGAAGAAACTCAGCAGTTCCAGACCTCAAGCAGTCATTGAGTATTAAAGGCAAACTCTATATGTTTGCAATTATGTTAGTTTTATTCCATTATTTATGAGCCCCCAAAAGGGGGGTGCATGAAAATGGCTGTAATTCCTGAATGGTTAATGCCTCGCTTATGTCAAACCCCTTGAATTAAAGCTAAAAGTCTTGACTTTGCTGAGTGTTTTATTTTATATTCAATGTGGTGTACAGAGGACAAATGCCAAAACATATCGTATCATCATTTGTATATTGATGATACGTATATTCACTGTATATTCACTGATGTGAAATGAGCTATTCTACATAATAAGTACATCTTACCTTTGGTACTAAGTATTTTTGAGCTAATACATCTGTACTTACTTAAGTAACATTTTGAAAGCAGGACTTTTACTTGTAACAGAGTATTTCCACACTGTGGTATTGTGGTACTTTTACTCTTCCACCACTGCTAACCATGATATGTAGAATCCTATAGTTGCACAACTGCTAAACAAAACAAGTATTCTTTTAATCTATTTTACATATTGTCTACTCTGTAGTTCAAAGTTCTTATATTTTCTTACTGTCAATAAACAGGTGGTTGGTTCACTAGGGGTGAATATGATTCAGCTAATAGAGCAGTCCATGAACCACAGGTCAGTGGTTTGACTCCTGGTTCCTGCTGGCTACATGTCAGGGTGTCCTTGGACAAGACACTGAAACCCTGTAGTAGTACCATTGTACAGTGTATGTGCAGCTATTCAACAACAATTACCCCATGAAAATCAATAACATATATTATCATTACATCACATATAGGCTGATTTTAACCAGAAACCTTATTGTGTTTACTTACACATCACCTTAACTGAGCAAAGGCACTGAAAATAGAGCAACATATCCTTCAAGGATATATATTCACTACAACAATAAACAAAAAATGCTAAATGGTCCAACAGTCGCTTTTGCTGTATGTGAGCCTTTTGATTTCCCCAAACCAAGTCTCTTGATGACTTCTCTGCAACATGAAACATGACACATCATCCATTATTCTGTACATGTGACTTGCTATCTCAGCCTGCTCCATATGGCCCCTGTTCTCTCCAGACACCCAAATCCCTTTCCTTAGGCCAGGGGCTGTTTTTGTGGGAACCATTACATTGCTCCTCTTCCTCAGAGGAATGGGGTGACGATGATGAGCAATCACAGCCGGAGCAGACTTTCTGCCTCAAATTCTGACAGGATATTCAACAATTGACCGTATCCGCTTTGTTGGCCCAATTGCTAATTCATGCAAGTTGACAATCTGGAGGCAACAATTATGAGTGATGAAAGGACTGAAAATAAGAGGAGAGAGCACTTAAGGGGAAGAAGAAAAAGATGAAGTTTACTTTACAAAGGAGGGGGGAGGTGGGAGATTTGAGAGTCATACTACTAGAGAGAAAGAGGGTGGAATTGCTAAACACGTCCTCAGTCACAGATGAATGTATCCAGCACTCTTAAACATAACCTCTTCTAAAACCAAACACACTGAACAGATGAATGGATGACAAAGCAAGCATAAAAATGCCATTTGTGTATTGAATTGTGCACTGGAATGGCTCTGTGTGAAGCCTTATTAACACGCAAAATCTAATGTGATGAAAGAAAAACGATAAGGAGCTGTGAAGACCTCAGGTGTTGTGTACCACGGCATTTTGAAAAAAGAAATCCCAAGTGTACTTGCATAAAGTGTTGGTGTTTTCTTGGGTTGTCCTGGTGAAGAACACGGAGAACGCAGACTGTAACTGTTTTCTGGATCAGTGATAATGAAAGGAAGACCTGCAGTGTCAGTTTTTTTAAAGGAATAAAATATAGGAAAAGGCAAAGCCAAAGTTCAGCCAGAAATACCCACATTTTCATGTTCTTGAGGGCCCCAAATTACAGAAAAAAACACTTACAGACCAGGAAGTAAACATAGGCAAGATTCAAAATGGATCTTTGCCCGTTAAAGGACTTTTGACATGAAAACCCTTGCAGCACTCTGAACACGAGGATCCAGAGTAACGGGACGCATGTCATAAGCTGTTGTCGACTTGCGTCCCCTGCCATGCGTTTGCACTAAGTTTGCCACAGTGTGTGTGCGTGTGTGTGTGTGTGTGTGTGTATTTGGGGTGGGGGGGTAGTGAGGGTGATGCTAAGTGAAATGCTCATTTTGCGTTTGTGATTACCGAGACCCATGGGCGATATGCACTAATGTGAGCTAATGCAATAGATTACACAGTGCTGGCCCAGGGGAACAGACAGCAAACAGATGTGGTCTACTCAAAAAGGGGAGGAGGGAAAAAAAAATATCAAAGTTTAAAGTGTTCAATGTGCCGAAGATTGTCCCTTGCAATTTGTTGTTTACAGAATGCACAGCCGTGATAGGTTTTGCCAGTCTTCTCCTTTTATAGCTATGAGGACAGTCGACAATAGCGTGCTTATGTCTTGCGGAAGGAGAAGCTGTTACCAAAGTTCTCTAAGGAGACTTTCGGAGTGGGAAGTGGACAAACTGCTGCTGCTGCTGCTGCTCTGCTCTGCTCTGTTAGAAACTTTCAATCACAATGAGTGATGTCACAGCAGGTGTGTTGACAGCTGACAGCCAACACCTGGGTGACATCATCAATCAGTGCGTGCAGCAGCAGTTTGTAGTCCAGTGTAAGGAAGATGAAATGACTATTTTAACCTCTGTTGAGTATTAAGCCCAATAAACTCTACTTTGTGTTGCCCTTAAGGTCTGTAACTCCACTTTCAACCTGGCCACAATGTGCAGTTTTATTACAGTGACACATTCTGCAGGTCTGCTGTTCAACCTGAACATGTCTGAAACCAGGCTGTAATCTAGACTTTGTAAATAATGCCCTCTAGTGGTCAATCCAAGTCAGTGATGGGGAAAGAGAACATCAACCACATTCCGCAGACCAATATAAATCAATACACATTGTACCATAAATTGTCATGTCACAAAATATTGATAAAATGATATATATTGGTCAAAGGAATTTTCTTTTCATCATGCAATTCTAATGGACGTAAATGTCTGTGAAGATATACAGGCTAATACATGCTGGCTAAACTGTTTAATCTAAATTTATTCAGTTATCCAAGAAACCTGGCTGCTTTTAAACACTTTACCAACATAAACAAATACATTTCTAATCCAAAAATGTTCAAACTGTAGTTGGCATATATCAGATAATTAGGTGTAATGTAAATGTCCAACTTCTATTATTCATAATGTAAATCAGATGTTTTACATAACAGTCTTTCAACAAATTTTTTCAGACCACCTCGAATGCATTTTAAGACCTACACTTTATATGCACAAGGGAAAAACGGATGATTAAAACTCAAAACACCTGTAAATTGACAATTTTGAGTGGCAGTGTGTTTGACAGTCGGCCACATACAGTAGGTTTCCTGTTTAAACTGTATATTTCTATATTGTACTTTAGTTGAAAGTTTAGATCGTATTTATATATATATATATTTTTTTGCTTATTTTGTGTGCCTATTTGTTCTGCACTGTTAAAGCTGGAGCCACGTTGTCTCATCTCTCTATGTATCTGTACAGTATATAGCAGAGATGACAAAGTTTACTTTGACTTTGACATAGCAGCAGAAGATATGAAATCCTGATTAAACATTTACACATACATCGATATAGACACTAACAGAAGGCACTACTTTGTCGGGGGTAAACATTAAGTAAGGACAACTTGACTTGAAAATAATATGTTTAACTTAAATGTACTTGATGATCCATCCTTTTTAAGACCTATCAACATCAAAGACCTTTTAAGCTTTTAAGACTTTCCAAGGCCTAAACTTCAGACCAATTGAATTTTAAACTTTTTAAAGGACACAAGTATTGTGAATACAGGTGAAAATAAGTCACATTCCAGTCACATTTCCTGCTGAAAGCATGTAAAGCTCACACAAAGACAGAAAGAAAGAAACACTGCAGAGTTCTTCGCCTCTCACTTTATTATTGAAATGTGTCATACAAATCTCAAACAATAGTCATTTTCACATAGGCACACATGTAATGTGAATACAACAAAACAAATAACTTAACCAAAATCTTTCAAAGTGGAAAAAAATACTAAATTACACAGTAGACTAAATTGCTTGAGAATATGAGCGAACCTGAGACTTTTTTGTTCAGTGTAGAATTAATTGAGCTGCCTTTGTCTTTTTTTTTCTCCAAACCACACAGTCATACATCTAAAAAGGCCATTTGATGACAGTCTGGACTGACTGCTGCCACTTGAAACAAAAAACACTTCCAAGAATCCGCTTCAGCGAATTCCTCAATAGTGACTAAATGTGCAGTCCCAAAAATACACCAAGTCCATTTAGCACAAAAACAGAACTCCAGGAAATTTGGAACATTTTACAGCTTATGGATTTGAGGCTCCACTGAAGCAGAAGAAACCCATTTTTACATTGCACAAGCGCAAAGATAACCACTAAATCTGTTCTGGGTTTTAAACTGGGCTTGTAAACATAAACTATCAGAGAAATCCACAATTCAAACTGTGTTACAGTTAATCGTGTGCCATTGGTCAAAATGGCCACTGTAGCAGTTCTGCTGCGCCAGATGAGCTTGTGTTTTATGACAAACACGTGTCCGTCTAGTTCTACAAAACATCCGTCTCTAATTGGTAGACAACCAGGTTTCGCGGCTCAGCTGACATGATAGCTACAGCAGCTTTACAAAAATAATGTCTAGACCACAACATGAGGTAGAGCCCTTCAACAAACACAGCACTTGTTACTGTGGCCTGTTTGTAAACCACTGAGCCGGAGCAATCAAGTTATTGGACAGAAAATCCCCACCCTCCAGTGCTTTGGAAAAGAAAAAAAGAAAAAAAGTGCTTAATTACCACCTGCACATCAACAGTAAATTAACAGAGCAGCAATTTTTCACACAAATTACTCTTAGGTTTGTACTTAATACAGTTTTTTATGTACTGAAAGTTCAGACATATTCATGTTACCCCACAAACTATTTTTACCATTGTGTCATAGACACTTACAGATATCCAAACATTAGTGTGGGTCAAACAGGGGTTAAGTAACAGTTTATCAGTGCACACCAGTGGAATACCAAGAGAGATGATCTGCACTTTTTCACCCAAAAAAAACACTGAAAGCCTGAGCTTTGACAACATAAATTATCTTCTATTGAAAACAATACTACACATTCTGATCACAAACCACCTCTTTTCTTAAATCTGTACAGTGAATATTACTTTCCAGGAAGTTCTCCAAAATAAGGTAGCAGCACAGTTCAATCTAGAGAAGAGGAAAGAAAAATATAACTCAACTCATCTACATCAAGTAAGACCGAGAGGACTTCTCCAAAGAGTCTGCTTAGAGTTTGAAAATCTTATATACATTTCAAACATTTCAGTTTTTTACCTTGGTGCCACTTTAGGTACTTTTGTCTGTGGCCCTATAGCGTTGATTAGAAAAAGCCGAGGGGTCTCTCCTCTGCAGGTTGGGCAGAGTAGGTAAGTGTTGGTACATCACAGCTCTGCCCCCTGAGAAAAAAACCCTTCAAGTTAACTCTACAAACTGCTAAAATGTGCATGTATAAAGACCTGATTCAATAAAAACCTGTTTGACTGTGTACCTTCCCTGAATCAGCTGACCTACTACATACCTGCTCTTGGGTTGGCCAGTCCTCCATGACTGGGGTTAGTTGGAGTGCTGTGATAGAGAGATGCCAGGTCACTGGGTGTGTATGAGCGCAGAAAGTTCATCATGCTCCACTCAGTGTCTAAACCTCCTCCGATAGCTGTCGATATGTTCTTTTCAGGACCTGTAGATGGACCCGGCCCTTGTGATGTGCTTTTCACACTTCTACCTGACATCATCACCCTGCTGGATCCATCCCCTGCTGGTCCTCTAAATCCAGGTTTCTCACTGGTGTCAGCTTCCCGGCCTGTAGGTGCCGAGTACTTCAATCTCTTGCTGGAAGGTTCGCCAAAATCCATCTGAGGAAGGCTCCCAAATCGGCTTGACAGGCACAACCTGGCAGCATCAGAGTGCCAAATGACACCGCTTCTCACTGGGTAACTCCTCTCACCAATTCCCACTCTGTCTGGGAGGCGGTCCATTACATGCTTGCTTCCCGTGTGAGATTTCCTCATGAGCTCTGTATACCTGGAGGAATCCTGTCTGGGCTGCAAGTCAGCGTTCTGTCTGTGAGACTGGGACTCCTGAACATCATGTAGAGAAGCTTGGACAGGGGATCGCTTAGGACCGTGAGGTGGGTTAACAGGTGTCTTTTCTTGTGGTTTTGCAGGTTGAGGGGGTGGGGATTTGGTTCGACGAGGGTGACGCCTGTCAATCATTGGGAGTGGAGTGACATCTTTTCCATCAAGTGCAGGGGGGCAGCCTGTGTATCGTTTTTGTTTCAAACTACCTCCAAAACCATTATTTTTGCTCCTGTCAGACTTGTCTTTATGAGACAGTTTTTTGTGCATTATTAGAACCTCTGGGTACATGGTTTTATATGCACAAAACGAACAAGCAAGTGGAATTAATGCATTTCTGGGTTCTGCACTGGCAGCGAGGGAGAGAGACACTTTTAAGCACAGATTTAAAGGAGCGTCAGAGTTTTCATCTTTTATCTCTTCCCTTTCTACCTTCAGGTTAACAGGTGCGGGGCACTTTGTGAGCACATCATCAGGCGGAGAGCAAGCAGACTTAGCAATTAATTTCTCACACTCAGCATTCACCTGAACGAGTGGTTTGCATAGCTTGCTATCAAATTTGTCCTCTGGTGTTCCAGTGGTGCATGAACTGACTCCAGGAACCCACAGTGTGGGTCTATTTGGAGCAGGGTTCTCATTGTCATTTCCGTGTTTTCCATCATCAGGAGAGGGCATTGAAGGCACAGGTCTGCTGGGGATCTCTACGTAAGGTTTGTCCTTGTGACGACGATCCAGGTGATATTTCAGTGAAGTCTTCTGGGCAGCAGCATAGTCGCAGTAAGCACACTTGTATGGTTTTTCACCTGAAACAAAACAAAAACAGTGACTACAAGCACAGTTAAAAATATATGCATAACAGAATTACACCCTGTATATACAATTAATAAGGTCTCCTATTTGTAAATAAATCATGTGAGCCAAATATGTTGACTATACCTGTGTGAGTCCTCAGATGAACTGTGAGATAATAGCTGGACCTGAATGATTTGCCACAGTAACCACATTCTTTTGATCTGCCTTTTGATCGATCAAAGCCATCTTCACCTTTGAAAACAACAAATATATAAATCAATACATAAAAAAAATCATCAATGTGTTATAATACCTCCTATCAGCAGAGGGAGCACTCAGTAACAATATACCACAATTAGGACTGTACGAGTGAAATATGAGCTTGTAGTGAATCATGAATTTACCTGAACCCAGGTTTTCACTCAATATTGCCTCCTCGAAGCCCTCCTCAGTGCCTTCCTCTGCATGCTCCAGTGAGCCCACTCTTGACAACTTCCCTTCAACAGAAGAAGTTGGGCTCTCTTCACCGCCTCTCTCACGCTTGTGCACCCTGGAATGGAGAACTAGCTGGTGGTATGTCCTGAAGGTTCTCTGACATTCCTCACAAGTGGTTGGCCTTTCTTTGTCCTTATCTTTTTGGATTAGAGACCTCCGCTGTGGTTCTGGGTTTTCCACTACAGTCTGCTGCTGAGACTGGAGCGCATTCCCAAGAACCTCTTTTGCTGCCTTGTCACCTTGGCCCTCAGACCAAATATTATTCAACTCCTCCTTATCAGAGTTACAGTCTTCATGGTCTGTGCTGGCTTCCTGGCCAATATCTTTAGTATTATTGGGACCAACTGCTATCTTGCCCTTTGTAGCAAGTTGCCAGGCCTGATAGGTGTTGAAAGGATCTAACTGGGGAATCCATTTTGATGATCTCTCATTTTGTAAACTATTTCCTGCAGAGCGAGGCCCAAGATTTAGATTGTGAAGAAATGTTTCCTGTTTGGCAACAGATTCAGTACTGGCCTCCATGTTCACTTTGTCTTTATCTTTGCCTGGCTCTACCTCTCGATTATGCACTTTACTATGCTCAGCCAAACTGTCATGGTCAGGGAAGAAAAACCCACACACCATGCACATTTTGTAAACAGTGACTACAGGATCTGAAGCACGGTCTTGTACGATGCCATTGATTGTGACCGGGGTCTCCAGGTCTTGCTGGGCCTTGCTTTTTGCTCCTGGTTTTACGTGCATCTTCATGTGGTTCTTGAGGAACCACGGCTCTCTAAACCGCCGTCCACAGACATTGCAGCAATAAGTAAAGTAGTCCTTGTGCTTCCTCATGTGGGTCTCCAGCTCACTGGCATCTTGTGATACCTGGCCACACACAATACAGCTGTGAACCTCCTCTTTTTCAATAGGGAGGCTGCTTGGTTTGGGTCGGGGTCTCTCTCCTGGGATCCTGAATTCTGCTTCAACTCGAAGCACAGCTGGTTCATAGAAAGTGGTGGGATGCTGTGTTAACACGTGGGGTCCTAGCTCATCCTGGTGAGTAAATGTCAGGTCACAGAACATACAAGATAGTGGTATGCCTCCTCCAGATTGCAACACAGTCTTTTCTGAGTAGTTGGTGTGTGGTGTCATACTAGACCCAGGCCCTGGGATGCTTGCATTGTTACTTATCAGAATGTCCTGGGCAACTCCATCTGGACTCTCCACAAATGGCAGTAACGAATGAGTCGGCATTGTCCTCTGAAGGTGGAGCAACAGTGTTGCACACTCCAGATTATTAGGAACCTAGAAACAATAGGAAGAGTCTTTAGGCATTGCTCATTATCAAAATAGGATCAGGTAACTTCTCCATTATGTAAGATAAAGTCAGTTTAAGATAAACCGCACAGAGAGAATTGGCTTCTCTCGAACTCAAACAGGAAATACATCTTTTTTAGCAATCAATTGACAAATCATTTCCTCTATGTGCAGGGCACTGAGAAAACCCTTAAAAACTGTGTTCTTCTCCTGCTCACAAGTGTTATTTTTCTTAACCTTTAGTTTGTGAGCAGACAACTACAGACTTTAGTATACTTGAAATCGCATTACCTTAACAGGGTTGACATTAATGTTTATATCGCCATTTCTGTTCCTTTTTTTGTTAAAAACAAATATATCTATATATATCTATAAATGTAATCTACACTGTTTCAAATGAAGGGTGAATGCCAATGGTCCCTACCACAGTATACCACAACTGAATAAAAAACATTACTCAAATACCAAATAGGCCTACATTAAACAACCTTTAGCTCCTTGTTTTACTGTCTATTGCCAAATCCCATCCAAATTTCAGACTTGAAATGTTATCTATGGACTTGATTTGATTTACATGTAATGGAATTAAACAGCAGCCAGCAACAGCTGTTATGCTATCATACAATTCCTGGCTGCCTTGTTGACTCATATGTTGCAAATTTAGCTATGTGATGTGCTCCAGGTGCATAATGTTTGGTTTTGTGACCCCCCTGTGACTACCTCTTCTGGCTTTGTCCTAGTAGGACTTTCAGTACATACAATGAACTGCTTATATATAGAATTAAGCAACATTAAGACATGACAATCACACTATTAGTTTGATTGGTTAAAGAATGGATGGCTGGGCCAGTGTAAAGGCTAACGCAAGTGAAGACTGTGACAACAGTAGAGCATATAGCGACCCACTGCCACATGACTATATCTACATATTTACCTCAGTAGACTATGTAAACATTACAGTGTTACAACTTGGAAGTGTTGATAAGGGGGGAAATCCCAACTGAGGGATCTGAGTTTCTACTTATTTTCCTGTAATTTAACCCTGTTCTACTCGATAACATAGCCTGCTATAACCAATCGACGCGGGTAGCTAATTAACAATTTACTGTTTGTTTAGTTTGAATTTGCTTTCCTGCGTGTACTTGTGACATAATCCAGGTGAGCACAGGCAACAGTGGTCGCTGTGTGTTTTTCAGAGGCACACGCATGCTTTGTGTGAAGCAGCGTTAACGTTAGCCACCTTGTTATTCACGTACGCTCACTCCTCGTTACGACCATTCACCTCATTTACTCGTGAGGAGATGCACAACAAAAGACGTCTTACAGCGAAGCTTAACGTTAACTGGACTTTAACCATGGTACATTTAACGGGGCGACTATTACATTTCTATAAGTGCATAATAAGCTGAGCACGAGGAATTTGGTATTTCTTTTAGCCGCACAGATCAATATCAATCATGTTACCGTTACCGTTACCGTTTGGGAACGCTTCAAATCATAAAAAGCTCAATTTAGCTAGCATCAACTAAAGTAACGACAAACGCGTTCCGACAACTATAAGGTCATTTTCATGACAACAAATTGGTGCAAATCACACACTGTGTACTTACGCTGTTGCTTACTGATTTGTTTGAGGCCAGTTTTCTTTAAAAAGAAAAAAACTTAACCCAGATAAAGTAACTTAACAACAAGCTAACGTCGCCAAGTTCGGGTCATTCGCATTCTATCGACACTAACGTTTAGCAAACTACACTTTTCTGTTGTCTCGACTTCGCCCAGGCTGTAGAAACTCACCAAACAATACCTACCAACTCTGAATTTCCGGATTAATAATGATACTGATTATACGAGCGTCTGAGGCGGACGAGCTTAGCTGTTTGTGTGACTTGCTTCTTCATTTCACGACGCGTTGCCGGTGGACACCTCACCTACTCAATTGTTTGAATGTGAATCATATTTGTTCGACTCCGCGAGACCTCACGGTGCAGCTGTTGAACTCTGACGCGCGAGCACGGCCATTCTCAAGGAGAAGATGGAGCGCGTGCACGGCACACCCCCCCCAAAAAAAAAAAAAGACCCATAGGGCAGTCACGTGGACGCGAGTAACAGAAATAAAAGGATTAGTACGCACAATCTGAACTGACACACGCCTTTGATACGTGCCAACGTGCGAGTAAAATTATATTCTATGTGTAGTACGTACTAGATTGTTGACAGTGCTGCTAAAGCTACTTTCATACAGGTGAACTGTCACATACTCAGTGTGCTGATTAAGAGCCACACGCTAAATGACAACAAAGTCTGATATGTATATAAAAAAACAGCGTTGAACCTATAAACTCAAAGCGTTAAAAAAAAATGCTTCTTCAGACGTCATGCATCAGCTACTATGTGTGTGTGGGGGGGGGGAGGTCGTGGGGGAGGGGTGCCTCAAACTTTTCACAGTTACATGTTTTTTTCCCCTTTTTTTTTTTTTTTTTTTTGCAGAAGCAGGTTGGTTGAGTCATTATAAATTACAGACTGCTCCTATTTCCACCGCACAAAACACGAAGAAAACACCCTGTAGTAGTAGAAGATTACTAGATCACACTGTCACCTGAACACACTTTTGATAAAGCCATATACTTAATGGTGTTGTTTAATGCGTGTGTTTGATCTTGAAGAGAGTGGGGGTACTTGCTATAGCCTATTATTGATGGAGAACGTCTGGACAATCTTATAATACTATATTATAATACTTCTAATGCTAGAACTATATTACATTAGGGAGCATGTAAAGTCTCTATTAGAGCCTGAAAGAAAGAATATGTTTATTCTTGTGAGATAAAGACCATCAATGACAGTAACACCCACTGGCTAAAGTGTAGTTAAATAACGGCCCCTCCTCCGCTCTTCAACCCTTTCCAAAGACACATCAGCCACTGAGGGCAGCTTAAAGCCATACATCATACAATCAATGAAGATATTCAGTAAACTGTGGTGTACAGTCATTATAGAGACACAAACACCCTCCCGCCCCCGAGTGGCTGCAATGCCTGAAAGAAAAGACAAAACTTTATCAGCAACCACTCCCACTGCAGGAACAGTGAACAAAGAATGAAGGATTCTTTGGCGTGGTTGTTCTCCCTTATCCCACTTCTTGTGTAGCCTGTTAAAATGTTTCATCTGAGATATATAAAAAAAAAAGTTGTTTTCAAATCCTTAATGTTACCAAACAGGTCAGACGAATGTGGTGTCAGCTATGTATAGATCTATGAGTAGATCTGCAGGTTTGGCACGCTGACTTCATTAAAATGCGTCGCTGCAGTAATGGATGTGATTATTGTGTCCACGGCACATGATCATAAAGACATCTGAGAGATTCTGATCAAATATTACACATAGGAGCTAATATTATAGAAACATTTGTAATGTGTAGGCCCATAAAAAACCATAATGTGTTTTTTTATTAATAAGATTCAATCACGTACATGTGCTGCACTAAATTAAAACATTTGCATTACTCTGATTCAGTTTTTTGGTATTCTTGCCTCACCCTGAGATCCTGTTACACAAACAAGTCTAGTATGTTAATCAAAGGCACCACATGTGACACATTGAGGCCTCCCGCTCATTTCCTATTGTTCTGTGACCACAAAGACTCTGTGAAGGGCTATCAATCTGGGGCAGAGGTATGATGCCTCAGGATGATAAAATTGCCAGGAGATGATCATAAAATGCCCCAGAAACTTTCTTTAAGACCATAGATTTTATTGCAGTTATTTTAATAACATTCCTCATATGTAGTGGTTATTACAGCAACACGTGGCAAACATTGATTGCTTTTAACTGATTTCATTAACTTTGTCCTATTGTTTGACTTTATGCTAATGTAAGCTCATTGTCTAAGGTTGTTTCTTCACACAACATACCATAAATGTATGCATTCAGCGCTAAATCAAAACCAGTAAATTCTGATTAGAGAGCAACGCTTGAATGAATAATTAGGTATTCAGCAGACAGGCCCGGTGATAAGGAGTGGATCAACGGACGGGGAAAGGCTGTGGTGGCTTCTTTTTTGTCTTGACGTGTCAGGAGCAGCTGACTGCATTGTTCTCCTCCACATTCACAGGCTGGCTTCTTTCATAATCCTGGTGTCGCTCCTGAAGGACACTGATAATATTTAATCTCCTCCGCTGCTGTTTATTCAGTACAACCAGCTGTTGTGTTGTTGATCATCAGAGACATTTTATCAGTCACTGAAAGCATTCCATATTTATTTTTTCTGAAATATTCTCTTCTTCCCGAGGAGGGAAAAGGAGGAGTGTCTTTGTTGTCACTGCTAGTGTCCTGCTGGCTGTTTCAGACTTTTCTTTATCCAGTGGAAACCTTTTTATGATGTGCAGTCAAACGTAAAAACAAAAGTTAAAGTATCAAGTACCGTCCAGTAACAAGGAAATACAACACAATAAATGATTAAAAAAATTTAATTAATGAGCAAATGTAGTGAGGTTGTTTTGCCATTATGATGTAGTCCTGTAGTAATGTTTAACTGATCTTCCCTAAGTACATTTAGTCAAGTACTGTACTTAAGCACAATTTTGAGGTGCTTGTACCGTACTGCATGCATTTGATTTTACTTGAAATGTTGCACTTTTACTCCACTACATTCATTCTACAGCTTTAGTTTCTATAGAAAATATAATCAGCTAATAAATGATGACATGGATTAACCATCTGTCAGTACATAAAGTGGTTACAATCAGTTTTGTCTTTACCAGCTGCATTTTTTTGTTTCACACAAGTTACTACTGTAGGTAACAGAGATATTTGGTCTTTATTTATTTATATTTTTATTAATTACTACATTTTCTTTGCCATAATTTCCACCTTTGAGAGTTTGGTGAACATATTTAACTAGACTCATATATTTATTTATCTTATCAACAGCATCAAATGCATTACTGTTTAAAATAGATACGGTTCAGTAGTTTGTGGAGTGGAGTACTTGTACTTTTTGTACTTTGAGCAAATCTTAGAGCATGCATTTCCATACTTTTCAGATACTGTTTCAGATCTTCAAACTCAGTATAATATTAAACAAATACAATCTGGGCAAATGTAAAGTAAAAGTTTAAAATGATAATTGTATTTTTTAAGGAAAAAGGTGATGTAATACCAGCTAGGCTTGTTATAAAAATGAATCACCTTCTGAGTTACAGCATGCATTGATCAGTCTGGGAAGGGTTACAAAGATATTTCTAAGGCTCTGGGACTTCACAGATCCATGGTGAGAGACACTGCAGATGAGACTTATTATACAATAGTGAACCTTACGTGAAGTGTCCGACCTTCCAAAGTTAGTCTAAGAGCACAGCTGATGACTTATCCAGGAAGTAATAAAAGATCCAAAGAAACCATCCATTGAACTGCAGGTCTCTCTTACCTCAGTAAAGGTCAGTGAGTCCACTATCTGATGGTATCCATGGGAGAGTGGTGAGGCGAAAACTACTGCTAACTCAGAAGAACTTTAAAGCTCATCTGAATTCTGCCTCAGCACACCTATGATCTCAAACCTTTTGGGAGATGAACTGTTTGGAAGACAGGGGTCCTGTTACATGTGGTGTTAACCAAAAACAGAATTACACATAAAGAACATCAGACCTGTGGTCAGTCATGGAGGTGGCAGTGTGATGTTGTGGGGATGCTTTGCTGCTTCACGACTAGGACAACTTGCCATAATTATGGTAAACATGAATTCTGCTCTTTACCAGAGAATCCTGAGGGAGAACTTCAGGTCATCAGTCTGTGAGTTGAAGTTCAAGCGCAACTGAGTTCTACAGCAAAATAATAGTCAGAAAGCGAAACAGTACTTTGACCTCTGAATGGCTCAAAAGGAATAAAAATAAAGTTTTGGAGTGGCCTAGACAAAGTCAGGACCTGAACTACTCATTAAGTCCAGGTGATTACTTTTTCACATTGGTTATTTAGGTAGTGGATAAACGTTGTATCAAAAAATACGATTATCATTCAAAACTTGTATTTTGTGTTTGCTCAGTTAGTGTTTGTGTGTTTGTGCTATATATTAGAGTTAGTTTGAAGATCTGAAACAGTTTAGTTTGAGAAACACACAAAAAGTGAAGAAATCAGGAGAGGGTCATATATTTTTTCATAGCGCTACATACACTCACTGGACGAGAGGAGTTTCTAATGTTTTGGCCACATTAGTCACAGTACTGTGCAAAAGTCTTAGGCCACAATTAGATTAGCTTTTTAGCAATGCTATGATCACCATATACATATATATATATATATATATATATTTCTATATTAGAAGAACTAGAAAATATACAAAATATATAAAGCTTCCACAAAGACCATTCCTGATCAAGCCTCTCCTGACTATGGAAGGATCAACTTGGGAACCAGAAGAAGCTGCCAGATGCTGTCGAAACATTAGAAACACCTTATAATATAATGCACTTCAGTACGACTCCACCACGCATATACACACATTTTTATCATCGTAGAAAAATAATGAGATTTGTGACCTTGATCTCCTGTCATATATATCTCTCCTATGAAGCTGACACATTATGATATCACACCTAATCACACTTACATTTGCACAAAGTTGTCCCCAGGGGAAAGAAAAACAGAGCGTTATCATAAACCTCATTATGTGAGATCAATATCCTCAGTGAAATCTGAGGTTAACCTGAAAATCGCTATATTCTGGATTCATGTCGATTCTACCTAACTCGCATGGTACAGAGCACAATTTACTGTTTCAGGAATTGAGCCAAGTCAACTCTGGGAATTGAAAATTTTGATCTGGAAGTCTCGTTTAGAGTGGCATTTGTCTTTTTTTCTTCAGGGGTTGCAGTATCACATTGCAGATGCCTTTTATTCCTCCAGCAGGATGTAACATTCCCCTGAAAATCCATCCCTAAAGATCACCAGGGAGCATCTGCATTAGAATGCCTCCCTAACACACAAACATACACATTGTGCCTATAGGACCTGCTGATTCACCTTTGGTCAAAGTGAGTGACATTGTCTCTTAGATGACAGATAACAAAATTAATTTATTATACAATCAGTAATTGTGTCCTCTCACTGGTCCCTGAAAGTGTTTCACTCTAATGTTTCTCCACAGAACTAGCAAGCAGTGCCATGATGCACATTAGTGCTGACAGCAGGCCTCCTGTCAGGCCTCCCTGCCCACCGCTCCCTTGTTCCACCCCCTCTGAGCTGTATTCACACAGTCACATGCATTGTCCTAGGATGAACTGCAGCAACACGGTGTACAGCCTTTGCAATGTTGAATCCACACCTATAACTGTTTCTATTTTAATAGGCATCTGTACACATCGTTGTGTGTGATAAACCAACCCTCATGGAGTTTGATGGCTTTCGTAACTGCAGAAAAAGCCTTTTTTTTAAAAAGCTGACAATGTGGTGTACTGCCTGAAGGGACATGCAGCTGCTGTCTTTGTCTGCACCGACACCCAGATGCATAAAAGGCTGGGCAAATTTTCTGAATCACACTTAAGAAAAGTAAAGACATTAGGAACCTGAGGTAAGGTTCAGCATGAGTTCTGTGAAGATTTATATCTAATGAGTGTTTGATTTTCAGTTTGCTGAAATATTATGTTTATGGCATTTGTCAATTAATTAGATGGGTATGGACATTTTGGAAATTCAGCTTTGTTGTTTCACTGTCTCGACGCTTCCTGTCTCATTAGAACTCATTCAGAATGTGGATCTCCCATCTCCCATCAGCACCTTAAGTTCAGTAATGAGCATTCACACATACCAGCAATACTGCATTAATTTGAAACACTCCTCAGGGAAAAGGACAGACAATGAACCACATGTCTTAACTGTACAAGCAGCACCTCACTTTTTTCTCCTTCAGTGCCACGGCAATTACTTTTATGTGCAATTTTAAATGATCCCACCTATCATGGAGGGCAATGCAGAAGAGTGTGCCTCATTGATAACAAAGGAGCAGTGTGAGTTATGCCTTCAGGGGCTGCGACTCATCACTTAACAGTAGGTGAATGGTGGGACTCACACGTTGCTATCTAAAACACACCCTTCCAAAGACTGCAAATCATAGAAGTGACATCATAAAAGATAAAAGGAGATCTAAGGGGCTTCCTTTAGCTGAAATATGCAATACCTTCCATCTTCCTAAGGAGTGTCTCATGGATTCTAAAAAACTGTAAAATTCAACAGTGATGTCCAGCAGTCATCTCTCACTCTCTCTTTCTCTCGTCTTGTCTGTCACAGTTACAAATGATGGCCTGAGCTGCAGTAAGTTTTCTTCTTTGCGACCACTGCTGTCAGATACCTGTCACTTGTCTGTCAGTGATACAAATAAATCCATAGCTGAGTAAGGCTTACAGTGTGTACCTCTACACCCAACATACCAAACCGTGACTCACAGGTCAGGCTTTAATAGCTCATATGTTTAATGCATGTGAGCATGAAATCAGCTTGGATATCTGTGGTAACAAGATGTCATGTTTAATTATTATTATTATTATTGTTGCTAAACTGGAGGTGTCACATATTTTTGCAGGTCTTGCAACACCCAGTTTTTCTTGACTGTTGACTTTACACTTGATGAAGAACACGCAAATGTTGAAGATATTTATTGTCTTCAAGAAAACTGAAGTTACACATACAGACGTAGAGGCAAACAAAAAGCACAATATTAACTGCACATATGGCAAACACAAATGACGAAACACACTACGAGACTATGAGACAAAGTGCTGCTGTCAAATAAAATCGTTGAATCCGCTGTGATTTGCTGTGAAACGTATCACGATAACGCCATTTTTTGCCAACTCGGACGCATTTGTTAACACGAATAATTACAAACAGTTCCCCGCAGAACAGTAAAGATTGTGATTTTCCCTTACTATTATGAGATGTATGTATGTGCTTACATCTACATATAGCTTTATGTACAGTAGAGTTAAAAAAGTTGTAAGTGCAGTTTGCTATATGAGGAAGCCCCTCAGATCAGCTCTGTTATTCTATAATATTATTCTAGTTGTGTAGTGTTATATACATTTAAGTGCCTTTATCAATATATTTTCATATCAACTTTGCTGTGACCGCATGATTTTTCTGGTATGAACTGTAAAAATAGAACCTATATGACATTGTGTGTTTGTTTGTTTTTTTTCCTTTTTCAGACAAATTATTTACCAAAAGCAAAGCACGGCGCTGTATTATTGCATAAGGCCAGAGTGTTAAGTTGCAAGAACAGTCTCCAGATAAAAGGTTTCACACTCACGTCGCTATACTCGTCAAGACCATGACATGAAGATACGACCAAAATTATTTATATCTCAACAACCTCCGTCACTTGACCATTTGCAGCCACCACTAGCTCAGCTGCCTGTTCGCTTCTCTTTACCTTGCTGGTCACTTGCTTTTTATCCTTCTATCCTTAGTTTTCATATTTGAACTTCTAAACACTGACAAAAACAAAATGCAGTTAAAGTGATTTAAAGAGTCGATGAGAGTGAAGGAGCTAAATACAAAGATTGAGTGAGAGCTACGAAGGGAGAGAGAGAGGGAGTCTGTGCAGAGAAACCAGAAGTGTTGCTGTTGGTTTCATTTGCCCTTCTCAGCCGCTGGAGCGACAGTGACTGGCTCTGTCTGGACCCCGGCATCTGTAGAGTGACGTTTCTGACCCTGAAATTTAAAGGGAGAAAACTGTAAATGTGTTTTTCCTTAGCAGTAATTCCTGCACTACACACTGCTACTTTACATGGGACCTTTGTTTCGTTCACCCTCCTAGATTTGTAGTGTATAATATTATTTAACTTCACTAAACGTCATCACTTGCAACCATGAATGAAATCTGCTCACACTGAATCAGGTTACGCTGAGGACAAAGTCACACGTGGCCTAATATGTGTAAAATGATGATCACTGCACTGAGTCACAGGCCTACACCCTTAGTTACACAGTGAGTTGCTGCTGCCATCTAGAGAATGGATAAAGTAACAACATATTGCAAAATGCAGAGCCATTCAAAGAAAGAAAGAAAAATCAATAATAATAACTGAATTTGTATAAAATATGTCTTAAGGGGTGTATCACTAACATCAGAGTAGTAGTTGAATATGTCTGGGGAAAAGTGACGCCCTCCTTACCAGAGTTTTAAAGAACAGCTGGATGGAGTTCCTCTTTTCCAGTTTCTTGGGCACACTGGCTCCATCATCTGCAGCTTGGGAGGCCACCAAAACTGGTTTGTTATCTACAACTGCCTCTGACGACTTGGCCGCCGCTTTCGGTTCTTCCTTGGCTTTAGCTACCTGAGCCGGTTCCGCTGCTGCAGCCGGGGCTGAGGTCGCCTTCTTGGGATCGGCAGCCTGAACATTTTGACACACATAATGTTACAAAAATTCAGTAATTGCAATCCTAGAGCAACAGTGGATAACAATGTCTTGCGTGCTCCAGTCATTAAGTGCAGATGGACTTTGACGTGACATTAAAATGCATATCTGCTGTTAGGATCCAGTGTGTCCTAGTGATTGCAACATTATGAGTGATGATTACAGAAGAACTGATGTGTGTTGTTATGGTTTCAAACAACAAACAGAGAAAATAAAAAATGCTGTTTTAGCGCAGGTTTTATTACCAGCTGTAACTGATGAAATGACTCTGGTTAATAATGCATCTTTTCTCCTGAGACAGTTTTACTGTATTTACCACTCCAGTAGTTCTCCTGAGGAGTCGAACTCCACTTGTGGAGGCTGCCTGGACTTTTGTGGTCATGTGATCTAACAGTACCTCAAATTCACACAAGTCAGTTACTTTCTGTTTAGTAACCTCACCACAGTTTGTACTAAGAGATTTTTTAAAGGCTCAATAAATGCTTACTTTAGACTTGAAAATTGAAAGGAAGGGCGATTTTGAAGCTGTTTTCTTTTCTTCCTGAGCAGGCGGTGGCGGTTCTGGCTTTGCTGCAGCCTCCAGGGTGCTAGCTTTTGAGGGATCCACCTTCTTTGATCAAAACGGCAGAGAGGAAAATACATATCATGAGCTATGTTACAGATTAAAGCCATGATTTTCATTGAAGCAGAGCAGGATCTGCCACCTGGAAATGAAAGAAGAGGTACTGGAGGTGTGTAGAGGTAGAAAATCAGATGAGAAGAACTAAGAACCCAACACCAACATGCAAAAAATAAAAAATAATTTTTCTGTGAAAGAGAAAAAAGATGGTTTTGAGGTTGTCCTCTTTAAAGGAATAGCTCACATTTTGGGAAATTGCTTTCTCACATTACATTTGTCACCACATTTAGCTTAGCTTAGCATAAGGACAAGAGGCAGCTTGGCTTCATATTCAGCACATCATTATGATAAAATAGCCTCATGTAATTTGTGGCTTATTTCCCAAAATGTCAAACTCCTTTAATTTACCTCAGCTACTACCACTGGCTGTGGTAATCCATCCACGACCTGCTGACAAAGAAAAACTTTGTAATTTGTATTCCTGTCAGTTCAAATTGTGTATAAAGTGCAGTAAATTGTGGGCTGATGCACGACGGAACTTGATCAAATGTTTCAAACATATGATATAATAATAAAAGAAAAGATCATATTTGGTACAATACTTCTGTAACAGCACCATGTCAGAATGTTAGAGCTTGTAAAGTGAAGAAAATAAATTAATATTTCTGAGCACTTCCTGCTCATTTACCTGCTTCTCTACAACTGACTGTGCCACCTCCTTTGCTGTCTCCTGAGGTTCGACCTTATTTTCACTCTGAGCAGATGCAAATGAATCAGAACATGCAAAAAATAGCAATTTAGAACAAGGTGTTGTGATATAATCAGAAGAATCAGAAGATTGTCCCACTTCCTAAACCCTCCACCAGTGTCTCCTGCTGAGTAAAACTGCTTTACAGATGCAAATTGAGAAGACGTACAATGCTGTGATGTACCACAGCATGTTTGTTGTTATGTAACAAAGACATTAAGATTTGTCATTGCTCAAGTGAGAATTCATTTCAAAGAAAACCTACTATGAAAGGTTTAAAATTCTGTGCAAATAAATTCACACTCAGAATACATTAATCTAACCTGGAGACAGCTGAGAAGATTGAGCATGCTCGAGTTTACCTGTACTTCTACACCTGGCTGCACCTCTGCTGCAGGCTGTGGTGCCTCCTTGGTTGTCTGCAGGACAGTGAAGGGATTCTTAATATGTTAACATGGCTATGCATGCTCACTAACATGAACTGGTTAAAAGTTTAACATTTTAGGAAACAGTTTTCACTTTCAAGACTTAAAATGAGATTGATACCACTCTCATCTGTGCACCTAAAACAAGCAGGCACTTAGCTTAGCTTAGCATGAAACTGTTGGCCTGGATCTCTGCAAATGCACCTACTAGCACCTCTTAGGCTCTTAGCTTTGTTGTATCTTGTTTGTTTAATACACACACAAAAAAATGTGAAAATGAGTTGCTGGCTTTATGGGGAGTTAGCATCCACAGCTAGGTGCAGAGATTTCCTTGAGAAGACATTACAAGCAATGAACAATATGGATTAAACCAATGAGATGTAACATGTTAATTAGTGAGCAGCAGAGGTGCGAGTAGATACAGCATGTTTCTGAATTTCAGACAAAACTGGGTCAGCCTTTTCCCTTGTTTCTAGTCTTTATGCTAAGCTGACTGTCTCATGAAGTGCATGGACTTGTCACATTGACAAAGTAAGTAGATAATTGTATTTATTTAAATGTTGGTGTTGTAAATGTAATTTTTCATGGAAACAGTGTGGTAGAAACATCCAGCCATCCATCCATTTTCTTAACCGCTTGTCCTCGTAAGGGTCACGGGGGGTGCTGGAGCCTATCCCAGCTGTCATC
>JAUMHL010000028.1:22852725-22866580 GCA_032362345.1 Sandelia bainsii | reverse complement strand
ACTGAAGACATGTATCTTTTCATGAAAAACATGGTCATTCCTATGTGTGTCCAAACTTTTGACTGGTAGTGTAGCTGGCAGTGACACTGCAGCGTAAGGTGTTCAGACATAGAGGATACATGACATAACAGAAACAGAAAAATAATTATGTGCATAAAACAGAAGCCTTTCATCAATGCAGACATAGGCCTTTATGGTAAGCTAACTAAGGCACACAGAGTGCACACTGAGGTCCCGGACAGGGCACGCACAGTACATGCGCTGTCATTGTGACAGCTATTGTGCTGCGGAGATGGCGTAGGCCTGCCCTCGCTCTATCTTCACAAATCTCAACTTCCAACCGCACAGGCCTCCCTTGTGAGCTCACACTATGGGCTGAACAATAGGCCACCACATTCCCACATGTTCAAAGACTTGATTAGCATGGGGCTAGGGTAATGGTAACTCTTTAAAACGGCAAGAATCCAACAGACAGCATGATGAAGAGGAACTACAATAGCTGCTTGTTGTAGGTTTTCCATCAGGCACTGCCATCATGGCAGATTTGGTTATAGATCCCCTCCTCAGCATGGAATAAGAGGAATTACAAACACGTAAATTTTAAAAACAACATCTTCCCATTTTAGTGTATTAACACTGATTTTTTCCTTTTCTCAGCCAAATTAGCAAACATCCTGGCTTCAGTGAGGGTCTAAACAGTAAGCAGAACACACATTAACTTCATTTTTGTTGTTTGAGCAGCTGTTTGCCCTCAGTAATAGTTGGAGATAACAAGGTTGAATTTGTTTCTTCACTTTTGATAAAACAAAATCTTCAATTTGTTTTTCACAAGCAGTAACCTTTTTACAAGTGAAGCAATTGGAAAAATCAAGAGCATATAAACTTGCCATAAATGTCTCAAATTGTGTCACTTACTAGTGTTTTGAAGAAGTTCATAACTGGGTTTTCTTCTGGGTTACTCTCCTCTTGGCTTTCCACAGGTTGACTGCTTCCGTCGTCTGTTTCAGGAGCTTTTTCTTCTGCTGGACTTTGCAGGACAAGGGTCAGGCTTTCCGGCTCCGTTAATGATTCTGATTTTTGCTGTAGGTTAGCTGCCTCCTATACACCATCACAAAGAATTAGCCTATGAGAATTATGTTAGAGCATCAGAGCTGATATGTAAGCAGCAAGCGTCTTAATCGCAGCATTGAGTTGAGAGCACAATTCCAACCATGCCTCTGCCTACTCGGGCAACTGTCAACAATCAACCTTTTATTAATGTGTGTGTCCCACCCCTCACTCATTGATATTCAACAATGTGTGAGAGTTATGAACTGAGAAATGCCAGGACACTCAAATACCTTGCTTTATCCTTATGATAAGTAAAATGTAGAACTGATCAACCCCGATTTTAAATAAATTTTTATAAATTTTAGTTTGTATTCTGATGTTGTGTGTGTGCAAATGTCTTTATTTAATTGTGTGGACAAATTTTGTTCAAACACTATTGTTGTGAGGACATTTTAGCTGCTTCCTCACAGGTTCAAAGAGAGTTTTTGGGGTTAATACCAGCTTTTAGAGTTAGGGTTACAATTAGGTTTTGGTTAGGGTTAGGATCTAATTTGCATTATGTCCTCACTAGTATAGTGAGACATAACTGTGTGTGTGGATATTGAATTTTGTTTTGGCTTGATTAAGATTTAATTTATTATCATAAAACAGGACAATGCCAATAAAATATGATGAAAACCAAGGAAAATAATCGTCAAGCTGTATATTTTTTACATTTTAATTGAAAATGTACAAACACAGGCAATTTGCATTATTTAAAAAATTGCGGCTGCAATCATCACATACTGCAGCAGAGGTGGTAAAAGATTCTTTACTTAAGTTAAAGCACAAAATCTTAAAATCCAGAATATACTTCTAGATACAAGTACAAAAGTACAAACACTCTAAGAAACACAGGATTTTAAATAGTACTGAACGTGATGCTGTTGTTGACACAAATTTATGAGTCGAGTCCAGATTTGTTCTGCAAACTTTCCAAAATGAAAATTTTAGCAAAGAAATTTGACAGTTATTAATTAAAATAAGGACCAAAGTTACATACAGTAGCAACTGTGTAGAACAAGAGCAGCAGCTGGTAAAGGTCGAGCTGATTTTAACCAATTTACGTAGTGACAGGAGTTTTATCCATAATAACCAATCAAGATTTATTACTTGATTATAATTTCCATTAAGAATCTTTATATGGAAAAAAACAATGGCAGATCCAGACCACTCTGATAAAGAACTGCGGCCAATACTGAGTTTTGGGGTGGCCATTAGGGGTGGAGGGGACAGACTTTAGGCCCCCCTAGCCACCACACTAGGACCGCCCCTAGTTGAGTAAATAACTTACCAACACTGTACTACAGTATAAAACACATGATATTCCAATGAGGTAGATCATTACATTTAAAAACAAAACATTTTACTACTCCTCTGCCTTTGGAGCTACATGAATAGCGATAGTAATACTGTGTCCCAGTGAAGATATCTCTAAACCACCGAGCCTGTATGCTGATGCTTGAACAACTGATGTACAAGCTGACTGCAGACTAACAAGTAAAGATTCTGTGTCTGCACTTTGTGAGTCCAGTGTGTAATCGGTTGTTGATTCATTCTTTGCCTTCTTTTCAGTGTCTCCCTTTGCAATTATCTCTGGTGCTGCCTCCTCGCAAGTCGCAAGGTTACATCCGGCTGGTGTGATTTCTTCTGCAATGGCCTTAAGAACAGCCTCAACACTCTCTTCTGTATCTTCGTCCTCAGTCGTCTCTGGGATTGCTGTTAGGATTGTGGTTTCTGGTTGTCGCACACTCTCCTCCATAGGTTGGTCAAAGTGGAAACCTCTGTGAGATCTCCCACAATACTTTCTGGAACCGGTTCAAAATCCTTTGATAAAGCCTCTAAAGCTTCTTCATTCACCTCTTCAGCAACTTTCTTGTGTTTGGATGGCATGATTGTTCTTCTGGACACAGGTTCTTCTGAACCAGTAGGCCTTGCTCCTTGTTCTCCAAAGAAAGGTGCAAAAACTGTTGCAGTGATAAGCTCTTCTTCCACATGGCTCCGATTGTCTTCTGCAGACTCCTGAGGAGTGGTAAGAACGGGTTTGAATTCTTGAGAGAGCAGATCAATTGCTGCCTCTGGTATCACCTCGCCACCTTTGCTGACAGCAGCAGGACTGGTTTGTAATTCAAATGCTGTTTCTGATTCCATGTAAGATATGGCATCTTCACCGACTTCAATGTAGTCGGTGGATTCAGAAACAGCAGCGAAAACCGTATTAGCACAATCTGCCACCACTACGGGAAGACTGGAAGACAGCTCCATCGGCACAGTTTCTTTCTTATTATTTTCCTCTGCAAGCTTCTTCTTGCTAATACATTCCTTCTCCAGACTGCAGTGGCTGTTTCCAAACTCATCAGTAGCTTCAGTTTCATTTTTGTCTATTTGCACTGATGTTTCAGCTTTCGGATGTGGACGTTCAAACCACTCCTGGTGCTCAACGATGACCAAGCTGGTATCTTCTTCTCCGGTCAAGCTTAATTCCGTTATCATGAAAATCTACATTCATATTCAGATGAAATTTGGAAAAGTTATTTTAAATTTCTGTAGCACGTAGGATAACCATGTCCTGAATCACACTGTGCATGAGTCACCAGAAAAAATAAAAACGCCTCTAGATTGTAATGTCATAAAGTAAAACAGTCCTTTAGCAAATAATTACAAAGAAAAACACTGTGTTGAGACTTTCACAGAGATGCTGATTAGACTCTATGGATGTTGTATCCTGTTGCCTTGTTGTATTGGAGTGGTTTATGGTAATTTGGCAAGCAAGCAAGTTTTAAAGGATAGAGAAAAAACATTCAAAGACAAGGATGACATGTTTCTATATCTTCATTTTCTTCAGCAAATCTCATTAAAAGACTCAAAATGAACAATTTGTTATGGTTTTAGCAGTTTATAATTAAAGTACTAAGTCAAACTGTTCCTGCTGAAAATCAGCAGTAGCCACAAGTCTAGAAATTCCTCTTTGTTCTAGAAGGATAAGGCACTGTAGCTGTTACCAAAAATTATTCAAATGAGAGGAAACTGGAATAGTACAAGGAACTATTTTAATTGCACATTAACAGCCATTTAGCAAGAGGGCAGGATGGTGCACTCAGAGCCCTAAAGATAGAAGAGTTGTGACAACAAGGGATCGTAAGCAATAGTAGGTACTCTGACTCATCAATAGTTGAAAGATGGTGATTCAGATCTGTTGTTTTCTATTGAGAAAATTAGAGTTTAGTAGCAAAATAAAACTACTTTTGTTGACTTAATGATTGGCTGTTTGAAATATTATTATATATATTTAATATATTATTATATCTATTATATTATTGAATATACAAATTGTTCAATATGGAAGAGCAGAGTGAAAAATTACCACCTCTGGTATCATGTCTTGTTATAATCTTTCTGACTTTCACTATTAGTATTAATACTGAATTATCCATATATCCATTTCATTCAGTGAAGCAGTTATGAATGAAACTTGCGTGTCAGTGCATTGTTGGTTTTGATCTTTCATGGGACTTGCTGATAACAAAAAAACAGACAATATCAGCAGACATATCCTTCAAACAAACATGAAAAGTCTACTCACCGGCTGTGGATCGGTGGCGGGAGGACTAACATCCGTTTGATCGTCACTTGAGGTCTTTTTTCCTTGAACACTGTTGACATCAGCTGGAGGTTCTGCTTTCTTTTTAAACATTTTGCCAAAAAGCTTCACTTTTTCTTTCTTGATCTCTTCCTTCAGGATGGTGGGCTCCGGGATTTCAGAAACAACTTGGGCCTCAGCGGGTTGACAGTCTGATTTGACCACCACAGAAGAATCAGGCTCAGAAGACTCTGTGGTGAGGATCAAAGAGACGGGCTGGCCATTTGGGTGGATGATAGTCTCACCTTTAACTACAAAAAAAGAAGAGATAATGTACTATCAAACTGTAAGAAAAAGGTTTGGTCCATGCACACAGTTTCAAAATATAACACTGGACTTGCTAAGCTTGACAACTCTTTTAATGCACAAGCTGACACAACAAACTGAATTATCAGTTACTCTATTTTTTCAATCATAGGTCAAATTATATATGGATATACATTTATGTTGTCAAGAAATCTGTGTTTCCTAAGTTATCCCATTGTTCTAATGGGGTGAACATGTATGTGAATTGTATTAATCTTGTTTTTCAGTTCCGATTATGTCATTTCCACGACAACAACCTCCGTAGTATGGGCAACCAGATAAAATCATCTGATGTGAAAATCTTAAACTCAACATAAAAACTCACCATACGCCATTCACACGCATGTACTCCCCACACTAAAACCAATGGAAGCCAGTTGAAAATTGGTGAAGTCAACCTTTAATCTTAATTAATTTAATACATAGCTAGTTAACACAGTTATTATTGTCACATATCAATATACTTTGAATTTTAAGCTCTTTTCATGACACATTGTGCAGTGATCCATGAAGTAAACACGGCCTGGTTAACTCAAGAAAGTCCCAGCATTAGTTCTTAGACAAACTCAGATGGCAGTAACAATCCAGCTGCATTACTGTGGCTGCGGGAAAACAAAACACATCATGACAGGTCAAATAGCTGCACCCTGACAATGTCTGAGACTACGCCTATCATTTACATTGGAAAACTCAAGGCACAGACCAGCTGGGAGTCACTGTGTTTACAGAGTATTTTAAAAGTCCAAAGGACTAATTCAACATGAAATGGAAACATCAGCTGGTTTGATCTATCACAGACTGACATACAGTATTCTTCCATAAAACCAGAAACACATTTCTCATATCTGTGAAGATTCTCAGTCATCCAGGTCATGGTTGTCTCAAAAAAGGTTTTTCAGTGGCAACTGGACTTGTTTTAGTTCCTTGACGACGTTTCGCCCTTCCATTCCAGAGGGCTTTCTCAAGTCTGGTAGTCAAGGAACTAAAACAAGTCCAGTTGCCATTGAAAAACCTTTTTTGAGACACATATCTCATCCACATATTCCCAAGCTTTGAACATTGATGATGACACTGTATCTGCATTCATTTATTACCTGAATTAATATAATGTATAATTATCCTATATACCTAACATATGTAGCAGCAGTGTTGTTTTCACAGATATGAGTTAAGAAGAAATTTAAAAGCTCCACTTACCATCAATCTCCACTCCATTAGATGTGATGTTTGCAGCGATGCCATTCGCTGATCCATTTTCAAGCTTCTCAGGAATGTTTCCATTCTTTTAAGAAAATAATAAGGAAAAATCACTTATTTATTTATAAATATGAAGATTGTATACAAGGGTCTCTAATTTCAAGAGAATCATTGATGCTGACTGTAAATAAACCCCTGAACAATCCAAAACTGTGGAAATGTTGGACTTTGGGCAGGGAAACAACTAACATCTGTTCTTTTCTTGTGCATTTTAGGGCTTCTAGCTCCTGCAGGCGTAGCATAACAGGTTTGTTTGTGTGGTTAGTATCATTTTACCTTGGTTAGCTCTTTGCTGTTGGAATACTCATTCCCCATGTTTTTTTCCCCAGCCGAGACCTTCAGCTTTCAGCTCCTATTCAGCGTAAGCAAACTGAAAAGAAACACAGAAGTGTAGTTTTGTTGTGGTGCATCGACAAGCAGGTATAGCACTCTATATTTACCTCTTCACATTTTAGTAATCTCTTAACTTCGGCATCACTCAGTTATCTTACCTTGTTAAACCTCCACAAGTCCTGTCAAGAACTGGAAAAGTGTGTCAGTCAGATGCACTTGCTCCTGCTCAACTGTGTATATAAGCTTTTGTTAACAGGCTTTTTTTAATGTGTGCTTTAAAATGGGTGGGACTGTTTTTAAGTAATTGATTGGCTTTCCTCCACAGAAAAGCCCGCCATCCGCCCAGCAGCAGCAGCAGTGTTGGTGATCTTTGTTACAAGCCTTGTGATTAGCATTGCCACAATCTCGTAATCGCAGTAAAATGCCCTGACAAGATCATAATGAAGTTACACTCTAATCAAGCACTCAGTGATACGGCGCTACAGCATGGTGCTGTTGACAAATGTAGCTGATACTTAAACCGGATGTGAATGAAGGATATTGGTCTGGCAGGCTTCCATGCGACCACAACAATAATAAATATGCTTGCACTTGCAGCCCTGATGCTTCAACCTAGTTATTTTGAGTTAGAAGAATAAATATGAAGCATTTTATCATTGTGCTCAAGGTTTGTTTAAGATGTAGAGTCAGTTCGTTGATACTGAGGTATTTGAAAAATTCATCAAATGCCTTAAAATATCTACAGTATTTGATACTTTGATATTATTTCCTTTAAGAGCTTTTTATTTGAATTGCAAGAAGCACATTTTTTTAATCAAACTTAATCAAGATGGACAAAGAACTCTGTAATTAAATCACCTGCCTTCAAAGACTTCTACATAGTCTCAAGGGCCCGTCAATGCATCAATGCATTCAGGGCTATCTGAGACGTGTTTAGAGATAGCAGACAAGCTGATGGTGGTTCATCATTTCAGTTCGTCCTTTATTTTTATTATCATCGTCTTTGTGCCTTGTTTGCTGCCTTTGTGAGTGACTGTGCAGTGATCGTGTTGACTCATTTAGTTTCATTGCTTATAACCTCAAAGAATCTGAGCCTTTTTATGTAAATCAGCCACACCACAAAGTGGCCTATGTGTGTTTTTACCATGTGGTATGTATTGAATTTAGCATGACAAGGCTCGGAATTCATGAGCACAATGTCTCAATTGTAGCCTATAGCCTGCACATTGAGGTGGGAGTTGGATTCCCCTGTTTGGATTGTGCACTTCTGACTTCATGCAAGGCCTGCAGCTGGGAGACTTGAAGCAACCTCTTCATCATGTACCAACGCAAAACAGCCTACTAGTTATAGTAGTGGTTCCACCCTTACAGGGAGGGAGTTGATTTTAATGAACAAAAAAGAAAAGAATAATAAGATTAATTCAGCTTAGATCACAACATGACCACCTATCTTTGATGTGATACACATACAGTAGATTCCCTGACATCTTCTGCAGCCAGTTGGATTAATAGTGCTCTGGCTTTGCAGATGTACAGTATTCAGTAAATATTTGAACTTGGGTGCAGTACTGTTTGCTGTAGAAATATTTACAGAGCAGCAGTTCCGGTTGATATAATAACTGGTCTGACATATTGTAAGCAAGTTTGCACATTTTTAGAGATAATTAACGATAACAGTAAACCACAGTGACTGCATTGTAACTTAGGTCCATAAAACACGTATTTAAGGTAGTAAGTGCTACGCTTTAAGTGAAGGGACAAATTTTGTTGCCACATCAAACTACCTTATGTACTTGAAGTCAGTTGTGCGATCGAGAAATAAACTGGAAATGCTATTTTCAGACAAAACTGAAAAGATAAAGCATTTGCTCTTCAGCTTTTATTGTCACAGTCCAGGTTTCCCTGCCCGCTAGGTGGCGGTATCGCTATTTGTGTGTTGAGCCCCGCCGTCTTTGAGCAGTCGAGGAAGTCAAGATGGCAGCTACTGTGAAGGGACCTGTAGTAAGTGGAATTTAAAAAGAATTGGCGATTCTGTTGTGGATTTGTGGCGCACATGAGGTGGACGCAAATAAAGATGTGTCTAGCTGTATGTGGGAAAACAGCCACATACGTGTGTCATGATGGTATTTAAAATCATAGTCACACCCTCGTGCCGTTCATGCTAGCACATAGCTAACGTTATGTGTTAGCGAGCTAGGTAGCTAACTAACAAGCTAGCTAGATTTGTCCTGCAGTAAACGTCACTTTATGTATTTTTTTAGCTCACGGACCTAATGCTGGTGGTAATAACTACATAAACGAGGGATGTGATAGTCAATTGAGGTAGCAGGACACCACTCAAGCAGCTGTCTAGCTTGTATGCTAACGTTAGCTAACCTGCCCATTCATCTGTAACTAGTGCACCACAGGCATGCTATGTTCAGTTGAACAAGCTAGCACCGACTGGCACAGATTTAGTGTTAAACTAACTAAACTAACTTTAGTGTTGACAAGTAACTAAATACATATGTAGTTAAATCTGTGCCAGTATGTCGTTTTACGTATTTTCATTCCATGACAATCTGCAAATGTTGGAAAATTGAATTACAGAGATTTTTGATTGATAAACGTGAGGTTCTTATGAAATATGAATATTGTTGGTATTAAATTAAACTACTCAACAGTATAGGCACGTAGAGGTTAAATGAGTTCATTCACTGATTAACAGAAATTAATTTGACAACTCTTTAAAGGTTTACATGTCATTTTCCATGTGAACATGCCTGCTATTTAATGGTAACTTTTTTGCTTCAGTTTGAGAAATTTAATAATTTTGAGGTATATATTCTAAATCTAAAATTAAAATAGCTTAAAATAAAAACACTTTTGAATGCCACAGTAAAGAGTCTGAATACTTTATAAATGAGAGATTTCAGTTTTTGATTTCAAATGAATATGCTAAACTATCCTATAAGGTTTTTAAATTATGGGTTATTGCCTGTGAACAGTCTATATCTTCTGAAACTAGAATGTTTAAAGAAATTTTTTTTTCAAAGGCGATTTAAGTACTACTAATAATTACTACATTTTCTAGGTTACACTTGCTTTTTGCCTGCACATTAATTACTTTTATACTTTTGCTGAGCCTGATTGTAATATTTTTTTAACTAAAATTCTGAATACTGTTTTTTTTTTTTCTTGGAGTTGAGGATTTTTACATTGTGGTATTTGTACTTTAAGCATCTGACTGCTTTTTTTTTTTTTACTGATTTCCTCTTGTTTGGTTCGCAGGCAGTTGAAGATGTTAATGTCACTTTTGAAGACCAGCAGAAGATTAATAAATTTGCCAGGAACACGAGTCGGATGACAGAACTCAAAAGTGAAATAGAGGCAAAGAAAGTAAGCAGTTGGGAATACTTAAATCACATTCTTTATTCACTGTGTAGTCAGCTAAGTTCATTTAAGTTGATTTCTGATAATCACAATGGGGTTTGGGAGTATTAACATTTTGTTTAGACCTGATACTCCTCAGCTTATATTAGATCTTCTACTGTGTTTACATTCAGTTGCCAGTTTATTTTGTTTCATGAAAGTTATATTGTTCACTGTTTCTTGAAACTATTTTAGGGAATCATCGATTCAACTTTATGGTTTTGGAGGCTGTAGTTTGTGATACAGTTGAATCGCGTCACCCTACACATTAAAGTGTTTCCACTATTCAGTCAATTCTCATTGATAGTTTGAATACAAAATATTATACACACGTCTCATAGTGAAACAGCACAATTCAACATCACCACAAATTGCAGCCTTCAGTGTGACCATAAAGTTTAACCAACAGGGATGAATTCCACTGAAACACACTTAGTTCAGATGAGTCACAGTCAGGTGGGGTGTGGACAGCCCTACAGCTGCTACATTGCTAGAACTAAATAGTTAATGGCCTTCATTTAGACTGTGATGATCTGCTAATGTCTCCATACAGAAATCGTTGCAGAACTTACAGGACGCCAGTGATGACCTAATGATGTTAGACGACGACTCTCTTTTAATTCCCTATCAAATTGGTGACGTGTTTATCAGTCACACCCAGGAAGAAACACAAGAGATGCTGGAGGCTGCAAAGGTGGGTTTCGTTATACGTTGTCATACTTTATTCCAGTGAAAGGCCCTCATTAAGTCATCAAGGCAAACAATCATGGTGGGAATTTACGTATAATGCTAGATATAGAAACTCTGATAAACAGACTTCAAGTGATTTGATTAAAAGAGTGACAGTGAATACAGCAACAACCTAAATCAGTTCACTCATGTTTTAGTTTATTTTCATTATTAAGGGAAAAAATTTTTTATACAAGATTATGTCAGATCACAAACTGTTTGTCATCATCCAGGTAGTGGACGTTTGTGTGGTTTGTTTATGTGTTGATCATGTTTTCATTCTTTTCTTTTATTGCCTTGAAACAGCATCACGTTGTGATCCATTTGAACAAAACAGAACAACAGGTTGCTTAGTATCTTATGTTTTTCATTTAAAGAAATACAATTTTGTACACAATAAAAATAGAAAGAAGGCTCTTTTCATAACCCCATTGTTTGGGGAAAAAGAGCTACACTATAATAAACTATTTTCTATTAAGTCATTTCTATTTTGCACAAATTTTTGCTTCTGGTGTAGGATTAACTACGCAATAATAAACTGCTTCTGATCACTCCTCACCTATAAGACATTGTTTCAGATCAGTCAACAGCTGACAGTAAGATCTAGGTTGTAACTCAACAAACACGATCTTGTAGTTGTGGGCGGAGGTTTACATAGACTCATTATGGGCTATAAATGATTTCTCCAAACTTTTTTGCTCAGGGCAGAGTGATTGTACGACAACAATTTGATGCACAAGCTTTAATTCATTTCGGATTACTGAGATCAACACAGTTAAAGTTATACATACTTTACATCTATTTACATTACTAATTTAGTGGTGCTAAAAGTTCCGAAAGGTTTTTTAATTTGCCAAGCCCAAAGACTGTTCGCTTCATTATTGACTAGAGTTGGAAGCATCTCTGACCCAACTTAAAGAGTTTGTTTGACAGCACTCATTGGATTGACCAACATCTTCCAGTATTACATTGTCATGGACTGGAAGACTTCAGCATAATCTTGAACCACCAGATTGATGGGTGAAACTTGGACACACTTGGGTGATCCAGTTGGGCAATGGCAGTCTTTTGGAATGGCACTTTCAAAAATGTGTGGATTGTGCCAAGAAGAGAGGTCAAATATCCAACCAGAATTCTCTTAGAACATTCAAGCATCTGCTAAAAGCAAATGTTTCTAAGGCACATTCAACCAAATATTAAGTGTGTATATTTTTGGTCCTGTGTTGATCTCAGAAAAAAGATGAATTAAACTCTGCACCATATTCTTGAGGGTTTCCTTTATTAAAGGTATATTGTACAGTCATTCTGTTAAAAATACAACTGTCAAAGAAATAATTTAAAGCCCAATATTGCAATGACATTTATGTCCACGATGAGCGTATGTAAACTTCTGACTGCAACTGTAAGTCATGTGTCAGTATTAAGTATTCATGTAAGTCTCCTGCAGCATAATCTTTTAGAAATGAAAGGATTCGTCCCTTCCTTATTTTAAGATGAAAAACTGGATTCCACTGAGAATCAGTTTTGTCAGACAAGTCATGGTTACGTGTTACCCAGAGAACTCCTCGGCCACAAAGTTAGAAAAAAAAGGCAATTTCACATTCTAGGTGCACCTCGTCACACATCATATTAAAATTTACTTTTGCTGTGTTCTCTTTCTTGTGCTTTTATGGAGGGAGCTGTCACAGTAATCTAAAAGGAAATACAGATACCAAGTTGGAAAGTAGTCGAGGAGCCTATCCAGACTTTTTCACTGAATGCAGCATTTGGCTGATATGCTTGTAGTGTAGCTGATAATTATCCTCCTGCAAGAAAATGTGATGTGTTGAATTAAAAATTAATTACAATCTCCAGACTTGTCATTTCTTATCACTTCAGTTTTCACATCTGGAAATTGCTTCATACACCTAAAAATACATTTAAAAAAAAGCTAACATCAGAAAGTACACACACACACACAGTGTTTTATCTTTATGGGTTGTATTACAGATTTGTGCACTAGCTGTGCAATAGCTCACAAATGACACACAACTCAAAACTTATTTGTGCTATTTTTCATTGCCATAGGTAAACATTAACAATCTGTGCACAAAACAGTCTCTCTTGTTTATCTCGTTTTAATGGTTCTCTAAAAAATGCATTTTTTGCCATTAGAAAGGTAAATGTAAATGGGCTCTCTGTCAGGTGCAGGTGCCATTTTTTAAGGGACAAGTTATTTTTTTGCAGATTTGCAAATGTGCAGTGGTGGCTCACCTCACTATCACACCCCATTTGCTGTACATACTGTAAATGTGTCCATAAATGTGTTTCTTGTTGAGTTGCATTTGACGCATCTGGAGTCTCGTCGTCGTCACTGTGAGGCTTCCAGAAAGCAAATGAGCATATTTCACAAAATGCTAAGCTATTCCTTTAAATACAGGTGCAATTGATAGTTTGCTTAGAGCACAGGGACGGAGCAGCTGATCAGAATAAGGCAGTGTGATCAGGCATCAAACAGCACTCCACCAGGCTGGTTCAGGCCTCTGTTTAGCCAGATGGCAGTTTCCACAAAGGGGTGCTTGAGATCCTTCTCGGTGCACCTTTGAGAGAAGAGCTTGGCAGAGTCTGTGCTGCAGAGATGCTAGAGAGGGCCAGCATCGACCAAGTGGGATTTCTGTTTAGACCTTGTCCCCCCGTCTGTTGACTTGAGGACATCTCTGTTTGTCCTTGTATCTGCTGCTGCTTCATTGCACAACAAAATCCACTGCACAGGCCTGTACTGATTAATGTAGAGTAGTCTGCTACACACACTGAATGACAATGTGTTGAAAATATCTCACTCATATTTCTTGATTTTGATCTAGTGCACATTTATATCCATACTTTAAGTCTTTCCCCATCTGATTGTCTCCTGCCTTCAGAATGTGTTATTGACAACAAAACCAGTCATGGAAGTGTCTTAAGCCTGTTGTTGCTGTTCTTTTGGGGTAATTACTGACTGTTATGTAATTTGAATTTCCACATCTGTGTAATCAGGAAGCACTGGAGCAAGAGGTCAGAGGCCTTGAGGAACAAGTATCAGCGATACAGCAAGTGCTGGGTGATCTGAAG